>JAODAL010085435.1:0-10587 GCA_025379985.1 Phyllomedusa bahiana
GGAGGGGGGTGAG
This sequence comes from Phyllomedusa bahiana, assembly GCA_025379985.1. Classification (NCBI taxonomy): domain Eukaryota; kingdom Metazoa; phylum Chordata; class Amphibia; order Anura; family Hylidae; genus Phyllomedusa; species Phyllomedusa bahiana. The sequence goes on from JAODAL010085435.1 coordinate 14, forward strand.
CTTAATACAATTTTTTTAATCAAAATGTAACTAAGAGCCCCAGGTTTTTCTTTTTTCCAGCGTAAGTTTTTCCAAATATTCCAAATACCTTGTGTTTCACTTAGTTTTAGTGTGCCACTGATTTTTGTATTAGATCTTTTCAACAAAGCTGGCCTCCCGCCAAAGTGAAAAACACGTATCTGAAAATGTATTCGGTTAATAAAGGTATTTTTTGGCACCTATCAATTCACCTGTGGTGACTACAAAAATTGCTGAAAATCACATTTAAAGTGCAAGGTGCCTCAAATGAACAAAGCTGTATTGCGCCAAAGTGAAAAAACACGTATCTGTAATGTATTCGGATTTTAAAAGGTATTTTTTGGCACCTATCAATTCACCTGTGGTGACTACAAAATTGCTGTATTCACATTTAACTGCAAAGTAGATCAATCAACAAAGCTGGCATGCGCCAAAGTGAAAAAAAAACGTATCTAAAAGGGTTTAATTCGGATAATAAAGATATTTTGGCACCTTTCAATTCACCTGTGGTGACTACAAAATTGCTGTATTCACATTTGACTGAAAAGTAGATCTATCAACAAAGCTGGCCTGCGCCAAAGTGAAAAAAACACTAATCTGAAATTTATTCGGATAATAAAATGTATTTTTGGCACCTTTCAATTCACCTGTGGTGACTACAAAATTGCTGTATTCACAATTTAACTGCAAAGTAGACTATCAACAAGGCTGGCCTGCGCCAAAGTGAAAACACACCTATCTGAAATGTATTTGGATAATAAAGGTATTTTTGGCACCTTTCAATTCACCTGTGGTGACTACAAAATTGCTGTACACACATTTAAGTGCAAGGTGCCTCAATGAACAAAGCTGTAGTGCACCAAACTGAAAAAACACGTATCTGAAATGTATTCGGATAATAAAAGGTATTATGACGCCCCTAACAAATAAACTGTGGTGACTACAAAATTGCTGTATTCACATTTGACTGCAAAGTAGATCTATCAACAAAGCTGGCCTGCGCCAAAGTGAAAAAACACGTATCTGAAATGTATTCGGATAATACATTTAGGTAGAGAATTTTATGGCGTTCATTTTATGGGTTAAATAACATGACATATTTATAGGGTTGGTCGTTACGCACATGGCGATACCAAATATGGGTATTTTATTTATTTTTGATCATTTTTGGAGCGATTGGCATTTGTAAAGGGGAAAAGGGTGGTGTACGTGTTTTTATTTTTTTTTTGTGTTTGTGTTTTACTTTTTTACACTTTTTATTTACTTTTTCACACTTTTTTAACTTTTCCCCAGAGGGGAATTGTATGAACGATCGTCAAATCGTTCATACAATAGGAGATCAACACACAGCATTACTGCTGTGTACTGGTCATCATAGTGACTGTCAATCACCATGTCCACAATACATTGTGGGCATGGTGACGTCAGACAACCTGGATGCTTTCATCAAGCATCCGGGCTGTCGGGTAAGGTGATCAGCCGATTTCAGGCAGGAGGGACTCACTCCTCCTGCCTGCAGCTTCGATGTCACGACCATGATAGGTCGCTCTGGCCGTGGGGGATGCGGCATGATGCCAGAGGTAATATACTGCTGGTTCCATGCCGCAATCTCGCAAGCTCTGCTTGTGAGCTCGCAAGATCGCCATGACATACCCATGCGTCAAATTGCGGGAATCCCTACCCGACCTTGACGTGTGGGTACGTCAAATGTCAGTAAGGGGTTAGAATTATCTTGATCCAGTTGATAGCAAACAGGTGTCAGCTATATATCACAATAATAATGCATAGTTTCGACTACATACAGTACTATTATAACACAGTGTAAACGGGTTAAAATATCTGCTTTCTTCTCTTTATGTAAGATAAACTGTTACCCTTAATTGCAGGAACATAAAGATGGATTGCTAAGAGTATAATGCAGGAAACTTAGTAATATTACAGAAATATGGCATCTAAAGCAAAGTATTATGTTATAGAGGAAAATGAACGAAGACATCAATCTAAAACATTCAGTAGTTATTTGTTTAAGACTACTTATTACATAGCAGCTGTATGTACAAAAGGGCACAGAACAGAGCATTTAACTCAGTAAAAAAAACTGTAAATGCAAAAATGGATTGTTGCCTTTTTAAAAATGCTACAATTATAACTCCGTACAATCTTTCACATTTAAATGGCTTTTTAGTTTGCCATTATCACAACGATACATATTATGTTCTGTTTGTAAAATGTTATGGTATTTTCATTAAGGATTATGTAATGTTTAGATTTATTCCTTTTCATTTTCTGTCAGTAGGTTTTATACATTTTATGATGCTAGGCTAGAGAGATTTAGGGTGACATGCTTGAATGGGGCTGCTCCGGCGTCTTTTCAGCCCGATATCAGGCAAAGCCCGTTCATACATTTTTAAATTTTACAGGCACACTATAACCTATAAACTTATAGTTTCGTTACAGCATTTTTATGCGCATTACATCTGGAACAGGTATAGCACTGTCGTTTAAGTGCTAGAATGCGCCTGATTTATGACCCGCTGTGCCATTATTTGGAGCATGAGATTAGGCGTTCACATGCTAAATTTCATGCATGTTGCCTTTAATCTCTATATAGAGTGTTTATACCCTGTATCATTTATGCTGGTAGGTCTTGCAAATGCCAGGTCTGTTTAGAGCCCTCCTGTTTATATTTGTTTGCTTTTTTCTTTTTGGTATATATTGTAAATGATTGTGTGTTTTCTTTGCAGGTTTTAAAATGGGCTGAGTTCAAACCCCAAAGACATACTTACCTTCAATTGAGCTAATATATGCAAGGGGTGTGGATCCCATTAGTCTACAGCATTAGAGATATTTATTTTGCTACTTTAAGGGTAAGTTCACATGGCTGATTTGGATACTGAATTTTCAACATCCAGATCAGCATCAAAACCTCGTCTAAAAAGCGCCTCAATGCAGCACTATTTAGACAAGGATTTGATCAGGTTTTTAACAAGATTTTGACGAGGTTTCCAAAAATGTTTTCTTCTTTATCATGAAGAATTTTTATTAGTTTCAAAGAAGAACAATACAACTTTGTGCATTGAAAAAGCGAATACACGCTCATGAATGAACACACAAAAAGAATAGATAAACAAAAATAAGCCATAATCAATACCATGATAGAAATTTTCTTACAATGTTACACATAACACGAATCCAGAAAAAGGAATAAGTATATAACCCTATAGGGTAACAATCAGATGATAAACAACTAGATTGAGCTCAAAATTTGGGAATGAGAAAACCTCTGTGTCCTATAACTTTCAAAAATAAGGCCCTAAATCTCCTTAAAAAATGCAGATTCTACCCAGATTTTCCAACTTTCTTTAATTTTTGGGACTATATGTGGAGGAATCGCAAGAGAAGTTTTACATCTATACTGGAAGATAACTCTATGAAAAATTTCCTTAATCCTCAAAGGGAAAGAATATTTCCAATGCCTGGCTATAGTAAATCTAACTGCAATGAGGATATGATAAAAGACTGTTCTAATTGGAGCCAGGAAATCTAATAAATTTATATATAATAGCGCCAGAGTTGTAGAAATAATAATTTAAATTGGAAACAGCTCTGAAGCCAATTCTTCAATTTGATTTCCGAAGAGTAAAAGGGCAGTAGAAGTAGAAGGGCAGTTCCACCACATAAGCAACGGTGTTCCTACAAAACCACACCCTTTCCAGTACAGTGCCGAACTAGGCTTGGAAAAATGAGCTTTGGAAAAATGAGCTAAGCAATTGGGTGTTAAATAGTGATAAGCGATCAGTAAAAAAAATCGTGATCTAGGCGATTTCTGATTTTTAAAAATATCGTGCCGATTTCCGATCTCGATCAATTGCCGATTCCCATTAAAGTCAATGGGAGAGAATGACCAAGTTAATTTTTAGACCCAAAAAACACATCATTCTATGCTGTATATAAAATTTAAACAGTCATATTGCACTTGCGGTTTATAACGATCTCCTGGCTTGGAGTATCTTCAGGTACTTCACATATGCTTCAGAGTGCGACCTTTCTCAGTCCTGCGTCCATAGCAGCCTGCTCAGGTGTGTGCAACACCGCAACATTTCAGGGACATGCCCCTTCCTCAAGCGGGCTCACTATCTCGTTTATCGCCTATTTAAATGTTTAGTAACAATATGAAAACTGTCAATACATAATAGAATAAATTACACAGAACATTTCCGACAAACAAACATACTGAGAGTAATCACATAATTACATTAAAATTGCATTCTTCGTTAAGCCCACGAGGGGTTAATGTATAGAGTGAATATATCCAGAATACCTCCTTTGTAAAATACGCTGTTTAACTTGATACTCATCTAAACAGAAAACTTGTTCAATGATCTGCCATCTCAAATCGCTAGTACTATATCTTGCCTCAACAAAATGCCTTCGCTAATGAGGTTTCACCATATTTATCTTTCTCTCTATCCTGTTTAATACTAGCTATTTGCTGCATGTCCCTTTCTCCAATGTTTTCTTTGAACCGTCTAATGCACGATTTATGTTCGTTAATAGGGATGAGCGATTATAATTGACAAAGTTGAAATCGGCATGATTTTTAGGCTGATCGGAAAATTTCCGATCACGCGATATTTTAGATGACAATCTGCAGATAATCTATTACTATCGCACCATTTTCTGCACTTCCTGTCATTTTGGCGGCCGGCAAATCAGCTTAGAGCATAGAGCAGGGTGAGCAGGGTGTGTGACATCATGAATGTGATGTGTATGATTGTCATTGGCTGGAAAAATCACATGACCTTGTTTTGCATAGAACAGAGTTTTCTGTTCAGTATAAGTGTTTCAGTGTCTCTAACTAGAGCAAGACGTGTGCTACATCTCTCTCAATACAGCTCAGCTCAGAAACACCGTTCTTCTCTTTATTCATACAGACAACTATGCCTTTAGCAGTGAACATTAGAATATAGGTAGATTAGAGAATTTCAGTTCTTAGTTAGTTAGACAGAAATGTTTAAAGAAGCATCTAGCGCTGTACAGCCATGGAGGGTGGAGAGGGGCGGACAGACAGACAGGCAGACAGGCTGGCTTTGGAAGAGAGGGTGAATATTGTGCAGCCCAGACTCTGCTTTGAACCTGCATTGAAATGGCATTTTTTTACCACTTTTTGGCCAGCACTCCTCGCACCTGAGGTGAAATTGTACCTTTTATTTTGTGCCTCCGAGTTTTTTAAATAGCTGTATTAAACTTTGGTGCAGCCCAGTTTTGTTCAAAGAGCCACCTTGTATTTAAATTAGGATACAGAAATTTTCTAGTAACTGTTGGTGTATTTCATTGGTGCAAAAGCCACCTTTTGTTATCCGTATAACTTTTAAATAGCTGTATTTCACTTTGGTGCAGCCCAGTTTTGATCAAAGAGCCACCTTGTACTTAAGTTAGGATACAGAAATTTTCTAGTAACTGTTCTCATGTGCCATTGCTGCAAAAAACCCAATTTCTCATCCGTGTAAATTTTGAATAGTTTTATTGCGCTCGCAGAATCTCAGTTTGGTGCAGATAGCGTACTTGTATGATAGTTTGTTGAAAACTACCAGTTCCTAGTCCTACTGGGCAGTTGTAAATCCCTGTGACTGAAGGAAGAACGCTGTTGATTTTGTCTTATGGTTCTTCCAACAGACTGCATTTCACAGGTATTCAATAGAAACAATTCTGTTTCTAATCCTAGTTGGCTGTAGGAAATTATAGGGATTTAAGAATAGCTATGATTTGCCGTCTTTCAATAAGAGACTGTCAAAAACTCTTCCATACCTTTTTACATTTTTATCTTTCTGAACATGGAGCGAAATGCAGGTGGTAAGCGAGCAAAGAGGGGTGTAGGACATGGAGGTAGAGGTACGAGAGAAGGTGCTCCTTCCAGTGCTGGCGACAACACGCAAGCCAGCGGATCATCGGTTGCAGGACCATCAGGCCTGTCATCGCTGGGTCAGGGCCCTGTGAATCTCAGTAACGAACATCATCGCCACTCTGTTAGTCAGTGGTTAATGCAACCTGCATCCATCAGTCTTACCTCCTTGTCTTCCCAGTCACGGCCACAAATGTCATCATCATCATCGTCAGCATCCGTCCAACATGAAGCGAAAGCAGCCCAAATGTCAATTTGTGCACCCACCACTATGGATAATCCATTTTCTGAAGACCTCTTTGATGACAAAATGCAGTTGAGGTCAGAAGGCATTTCAGAAGATCAAGAGGCCAAAGAGGATGATTTTGTCTGCTTTGATGCCCAATAGCTGATGCCATCAATCGGCAAAAATCCCGGGCAGTTGGCAGTGTCTTGCAGTGCCTGTTGCTTGTAACCCGCAGCTCCTTGATGCAGAATGTCAGGACGAGGAACTCACCTGTGTTGATGATGATGACATTGCGGATCCAACGCGGTCTTTCCAGCAGAATTTGCTTGCGAGCGCTTCATCACTGGACGAGGAGGAAGACGATGGGGTAGTGTCAATCCGAGTCCCGCCTCAAATAGGGAGGGGGCGGTCGCAAAAGTCCGCTGAAATTATTCCGCCAGCCACGATCAGCGGAAACAAAGCTCCTCGCTTATAGCCGGCTCAGCCAGCAGGGCCCGAGTTACGGTGGGTGTGGTGAGAACCCAGGCTGGCGTCCGTCATCCATTAACACGGCAAAAATTCCCTTAAAACGCTGGTGATTGACGCTCCTGTTTCACCCAGGTGACCTTTTTCTTGGCATTCTTTTTCTTGCTTTACTCAACGTGTTGGAGGAAATTGTCTCTGTTCTTGGTGTGGCGAATGTGCTTCATACACCATGTCCTCTGAATAACCTACATCTGTTCAAGTCTTCCTTTACATCCCTTGTACAATTAAGAGGAATATTTGTATCAGCTATTTTGTACATGCAATTTTTTTGTATTAAATTCCCGAAAACACATTGTTAAAATGGGTGGAACCCCCCCACGTCTTTTTTTTCTTTTATTTTAAAATTGTATTAAACGTGTTGTTCAAAAGGGGTTTGCTGCTAGTCAAAGATTTTTGAAAAAACAAGTCATTTGCAATATGTTCCATTAACAGTGTCCCCCTTTTCCCTGTTTTTTTAAAAGCCCCAGGGCCCCCATAAATTTCAAAACACCCCCTTGAGCCACTTTTGGGCAATTTAAAGAAAAAATATCGTGAAAAACAGCATTTTTTTAAAAAAAGGGGCCCTGCAGTATAGCTGTTTTTTTCCAGCAACATCCCCCCCAAAAATTCAAAACCTTCCCTTTTGGCCCCGTTACAGTTTAAAGAAAAAATGTTGTTAGAAACCACTTTTTTTTTTATAATAGGACCTGTGTATAGTTTTTTTCAAGCAACATCCCCAAAATTTAAAACATGACCCTTTGCCCCATCTTGAAAATTGTGAAGAGAAAAATGCTGTTAGAAACCATATTTTTTTTTAAAAACTGCAAAAAGCGATTCCGCAGCATGAGCCAAAAAAGTATAAAAAGAATTCTCGCCACAAAAAAATTGTGGGGGAAAAGCCACTTAAAAGCCCTTTTTGTTTAAAGCCGGGAAAAAGCTTATTCACGACCCAAAAACCTTTCTAGGTGGAAAAATTTTAAGAAATTTTAAAAATCATTTTTTCAAAAACCCAAGACAATTTGGTGTTTTTTACAGTACCCTCCCCGAAAACCAGCAAAGCCTTTTTTAATGAGAAAAAAATTGCTAAAAAATGTCTTTTTAATTTTTTTTTTTTAAGGAACCTTTTTTGTTTGAAGGGAAGGAACACAAAATGGTTACCTCAGAAATTTTGGGGCCACAACATATCAAGCCCCGCCTGATTCATTTTGAAAAAATAAACGTCAACATTATCTGGGGAAAAAAGCGGATGTTTTTTTATAATGACTCCCCAGCTGTGATAAAGGCCCCGCTCGATATGACGCGGGCTGTGGGGCGGAAAAAAAAAAAAAATTTTTTTTTTTTTTAACCTTGTTTCTTTTTTTTTTTTTTTTTTTTCCCGGGTTTTTTTATTTTTTTTTTTTTTTTTTTTTTTTTTTTTTTGTTTTTGTTGGGTACCATGATCTTAACCCTGTCTTCTGGGGGTTTAGTGTCCCCGCATTACTGCGTTGTGGGGGGGGGTTAAAAAAATTTGCCAGAGGTCACCCATTAGGTTCGCCACAATGCCTGCTGCTGCGGTTCTTGGATTATGCTGTCACGTTGGCGTTTTTCCAGCGGACATTTGAAGAACGTGAAGCAGCACAACAGATGTCCCCGTTGATCAAACAGCACGGTCTTCAAATCCTGCATTTTACTCTCTTTTGGGTTGGTGGAAAAAGTGATGAGTTTTGCTTTGTCCCGGGATCGAGGATTGTGGCCACCCAAAACTGTTGTTTTTTTTTGAGGGCCTTAATGGGGGATCATGTTGAGGAAATGGAGCATCCAAGCATAATGAGAATGGAGCCTTGATTTTCCAAGCCCCTGGTTCGAGGGGACTAGCAAATGATCTTCCTTTATCTTCCCTTTCCCGCCCCAAATCCGTCAACCCTTCCAAGGCAGGGGTTTCGGTAATTCGGGTTTTCCAGGAAAACCCCATCCCCCCTCCTCCCGGCCCGATTCTACACAGCCCCGACTTGCCCCAATGCGTACCCCAGAGTGAGGTGCCGCCTTGAATCCTGGCCCCCGAACCACGCCAATGAAGACGAAAAAAAGTTGTGAAACTGTCGGGCCTTCTGGATTCGAAGAGAGCTCTGTGCCGCATTGGTTCTCTCCTCCTCCCTCGTGGGGGGGACCCGCTGTTTCAGAGTGTCCAAAGATGTTCCAGAAATAAGATCACCACAATGCTCATGTGACAAGGGGATTGTCCGCATGACCATTTTGGTGACTTCTTCAAAACTGGAAGGGTGGTGCAGGCTCTTTCACCTCCTCCACTCTCGGGGCTCAACACCCCAGGTCCCCCACCCCTGCTTGTCGGCCATATTCATTTCGTACTGCTAATGGCATGCGCTGCTGCACAATCGCTGGGGCATGTGGAGGGTGGAAATCCCGCGTGTTGCACGTCAACAAGAACGGTTGACGGGGGGGCCCCACTCGCTGCAACGCAGCCAGGCGGGACGAGCGGGGGGCGAACATGGAAGTGTGAGCTCAGACCTGGACTTTTTTGGAGGCTCCAGACCCGGGTAACCTTTAGAAATTTCTGGGCGCGAGGTTCATGATGTGTGCCGGCAAGGGGGTGTGCTCCCGCCCACCGATCTTAAGGGCGGCCAGGAATTTCGACCGTTATCCACACCACCTTTCCTGGGACAAAGGTTTTGTCACCCAGCCGCCTCGGTCTCGTTCGAAGAACCCTCCACAGCTTGACCTGTGTGTTGACGGTCTCCAAAACATTAATTTCAACCGGCCCCGGTTTTTGGGGGACTTTTTGCTACCAGTGGACCCCTTTGGGGGGAAAAAACTGCCATCCTGGTTTTGAAGAGCGTGGCCCCAAACCCGGGGCCCCCGTTACCCCGAGACATCCCCCCGTCACCCCAAAGAGCTGTCACAGAGAATAGCGGCCTTGGGGGTGCTTCTAGTCCCGTTTGGTGGTCATGGACTTTCCGGGGAAAAGATGCAACCGCGCTTGAAATTTTGATACACGTGGCTGGCCCGGGAGGGCCCGGGTTTTTTGGAAAAAAAAAATGCCTGTCGCATTAGATTGGGCAGGCAAGGGCCATGGTGGTAAACCCATCTGTGTCCACCAGACGAAAAGGGGAACTTTCCAAGGCCAAAAACCCGGAATGCCGACATTTAGACTTTTTGGGTTTGGGGTGTTTGGGTTTAAAATGTTTCTCTGCTCCCAAACCCGGTGATGAAGGTGGCTGTAGACTGGCCCCGTACGGGGTGCAGGGGAAATGGTGGGAAGGGGAGGGTGGGTGTTTTCTGTGGGGGTCGTGGTACTCGGGCGATGGTGGAGACTGTAGCGGAGGCTGATCTTCGATCATGACGTTGAGAGACATGGGCAGCTGAGGAACGCGTGGTCTGGGAAGTGGCGAAGACAGAGAGTGTGACAGTGGTTGGAAGCCCGGGATCGGTGTGGCCTTTTTCGCCCGTGTTCCTCCATTTTAAAATCATGCATTCGCGATGTGACTAGACGTTTGGGGTGTTTAAAAACCTAAGATTTTTCCCTCTACTGAGGGTTTTCAGCAAAGGGGATATGGGGAAACGCTGGGGAAACAGAGGCTTTATCAAAAAAAGGCCCCGGTTTTTTAGGGTCCGGAACTTTTCGACAGCGATAAGCAAGGAGTTTTATTCCCGTCATGGGTGGTGGAATAAAAACTGCGGACTTGGCGACCCCCCTCTCCCCTTTTTGAGGGAGGACCCCTACTACACTACCCCTGTCTTCCTCCCCCGTCCTGTGAAATGCTCGCAACAAAATTTTTCTGAAAAAACCACGTGGATTGCAATGCGTCATCATCATATTAGGATGGGTGAAATGATTCTAACGAATGGAATTCGTTTTGGGGAATTTTTTTTGGAAAATTCGGGTTTGGGAAAGAAGTCGAAATTTGGGGGGACTTTGGGGGAAAAATG
>JAODAL010085436.1:0-10587 GCA_025379985.1 Phyllomedusa bahiana
CCTTTTGGGGGGGGTAAGCGAGGAGAAGTCAAGTTTTCCCTGGAGTTGGGAACAAAGGGCCCCCCCAAAATTTGGAAACAAACTAAAACCCCCCAAAATCCAGACGTCTCCCGGGGAAGTCCATGTAACCGGAAAAGGGCGAAAAAAAATGCCACCCAGCAATGGGTTGCCAGCCGAAAAAGGAAGATCGGTTCAAAGCCCTTTGTATGTAGACCTGGTTAGTAGGGATGGGTAGGGGGTTTGTAGTGGCCTGCTGGCTTTGACGAGTGTCTTTTTTGCGGGACAGGAGTAAAAAAGACTCAACGAATCCTTGACATCTTTAAGATTTGGCCACCAAAAAAACCGAGATATCAGGAGGTTTTTTACGGCCCGGGGGTGATGGCCACCAAAGAGCAAGTCCCATTTCAGGATGTCGCGGAGCGCGGGGGTTTTGTATGTCTTCCCGGGGGACCTTCCCGGAGGTCAATCAGAGCTGCAGAGATAAGAGTTCTGGGGGGATTTGTCCGGGAGTAGTTTCTTCACCCTTTTCCGTCGGAGGCACGAGGAGGGCTTCAGCCTTACTTTTTTCGCGGGCCGGAAATGGTCGGGGAAGTCGAAACCGGGGAAAAAGGCGACCCCTAGCCCGGCGTGGGTTGAGTGCTGAGCCCCCTGGAGATATGGAGGGTTTTTTTATCCAATAATACAGATGGGGTGGGATCTTTTCCAGAGTAACGCCTTCCTCCAATGCCCGCTTGATGTTAATAGCTCCCCGGTTGCCAATTAGGGGTATTCCCCTCCCCCGTCTTGGAAAAAAAACCCACACGTACCGTCTTTGGGGCCCCGGGGGCCTTTCGTGAGAACTGCTCCGACCCCATGATGAGGCATCAACTTCCCGCGGAAGGGTTTTTTTGGGTCCGGGGGCGACAGGACGGAGCAGGGCAAAAAAGGGAGTCTTGAGCTTAGAGAATGCCCCCTCGGGTTTGGGGCCCCCTACGAGGTGAACATTTTTTTTTTGTAGGGCCACTATAGGAGCCACTACGTAAAGGGGTGGAATAAAATTTGGGGTAATAGTTGCAGAACCCCGGAATCGCTGTATGGCCCAGACCCGACTGGGGGGGCCACTGCAACACGGCCCACTTTCGCTGGATCCATCCGTAGCCTTGACGGAATGATGTATCCCCAAGGTGGCTGGTTTATGAAAAACAAAAAAATTAAAAGGCTGTGACATCTAAATTTCTTTTTAAAACGAAGCTGGTGCACACGAAAGGGAAAAACCCTACATTAAATACATAAAAAGTGGCCACTAAAGACTAAGTAAAAACCTCAAGTTTATTAAGAATATGGAAAAGCTTTACAGTAAGGGGAAATATGAAAAAAACCCGGGGGCTCTTAGTTTTCGTATTTGATAAAGAAAGTATTAAGCTCACCTCCCAAAACGTCAAGGGGTTCCGGCAGGTGAGTCCCTACCTAAAAAAAAAATTACCTTAAGGGTCCATTCAGACTGCCACTTCCCCAGGAGTATAGGAACCTGCAATTGATTAAACCCGCACTATTTATATGAGGTGGTTGAGTTTTTAAAACGTAAGCAAGGTGCAAACGAAAGGGACATGAGTGTTGGGAGGTGAGTAATCATTCTTTTATCAAATCTGTAAACTAAGACCCGTTTTTCCCTATTTCCTTAGCTTTTAAAGCATTCCTTTATTCCCATATAAAAGAGGGTTTTTTTAGTCTTTTAGTGTGCCATGATTTGATTGATTAATTCATTGCCTTTCAGTGTCACCTATGCTTACGTTTTCAAAATATATATTAGATGTGCACAGCCTTTTACATTTTGTAGTCTATTTGGGAGATGGCAAAATTCATTTTGGTTGCTGCACTCAACCCCTTATAAATATGTGCAGGTTAATCAATTGCGGTTCCTATCACTCCTGGGGAAGTGGCAGTCTGAATGGACTCCTAGTAAGGTAACATGTTTTAGTTAGGGACTCACCGCTCTGGGGAACCCTTTACTGTTTGGGGGGTGAGCTTAATACATTCTTTGATCAATACTGTAAACAAGAGTCCGGTTTTTTCATATTTCCTTAGCTGAAACATTTCCTTATTCCTATATAAAAATTGAGGTTTTACTTATCTTTAGGTCCACGTTTTTTGTATTAGATGTATGTCCCTTGCCTTTCAGTGTGCACCTATGCTTCGTTTTTTAAAATATATATTAAAAGGCAAGCCTTTTACATTTTGTAGTCTATTTGGAGATGGCATTTTTAGGCTTGTCACTCAACCCCCTCATAAAAATGTGCAGGTTAACTCAATTTTCAGGTTTCCCATCACCCCTGGGGAATGGGGTCTGAAAGGTCCCAGTAAGGAAATGTTTTTTTAGGGACTCACCTCTTGGGGAACCCTTTACTTTTGGGAGGTGAGTTAAACATTCTTTTTATCAAATAAATGTAAATAAAAAGGGCCCAGGTTTTTTTTCAATTTTCCTTAGCTGTAAAGCATTTCCCATATTCCATTAAACTTAGGTTTTACTTAGTCTTTAGTGTGCCCCTGATTTATGTATTGATGTATGTCATTGCCTTTTTTAGGTGCACCTATGCTTAGTTTTCAAAGTTATTTAGATGTCCAGCCTTTTCATTTGTAGTCTATTGGGAGATGGCAAACTCATTGGCTTGCTCACTCAACCACCTCATAAATATGTGCAGGTTAAACCCAAATTTCAGGTTCCTATCACTCCCGGGGAAGTGGCAGTCTGAATGGACTCCTAGTAAGGTAAAAATGTTTTAGTGTAGGGTCACCTGCTTTGGGGGCCCCTTTACGTGTTGGGAGGTGAGTTAAAAAAATTCTTTGATCAAATACTGTAAACTAAAGTCCCAGGTTTTTTCTATTTTCCTTACTGTAAAGCATTTCCCTAATTCCAAAATTTAAAACTTGGGGTTTTTTCTTAGCTTTAGTGTCCACTGATTTATGTATTAGGTTTGGGAAGAGCACTTCCCCCTTGGCAAAGGTGGTTAGCTCGAGACGCCTCAATCCCTGAGGGACGTGGCTGGGGGTGGGTTTTCGAATCGGGAAAAGTAAAACCAAAATGTTCTCCATAACCACGACACAGGGTAGAGGAGTTTCCCTGGGATTTCATTCACGAGCTTTGGAAGCGGCGGGTGCATTACACAGACCAAAATGCATGACAGAACTAAAAATTGCCCCCCCGGGTGTTTAAACGCCGTTTCCATTCACCCCCTTTTGCGAATACAGACCAAATTGTAACCCCCCCTCAGATCCAGCTTGGTAAAGACCTTAGCTCCTCGAAGGCGGTCAAAGAGTTCCGTGATCAACGGCAGTGGATATCTATTCTTCAAGATGATATTGTTCAGGCCCCGATAATCGATGCAGGGCCGTAAGGAGCCGTCCTTCTTTCCTACGAAGAAGAATCCCGCCCCTGCGGGAGAAGAGGACTTTCGTATAAACCCCTTCTGGAGATTCTCCCGAATATACTCCGACATGGCTTGTGTCTCCGGAACGGACAACGGGTAGACTTTGCCCCGAGGAGGACTGGTACCAGGCAGTAGGTCTATTGGGCAATCGTATGGACGATGTGGTGGGAGGATCTCTGCTTGTTTTTCCAAAAACACATTGATGAACTCCAAATATTCAGCTGGTAGACCGGGCAATGGCTCGCGGAGGGTCGTGCGAGAGCAGGGAAGCACCAGACGAGGTACCACCAGACAGCGACTCAGGAGATTAGGACCCAAGCGAGTTACTTCACCAGTCGTCGAGTCCAGCGTAGGAGAATGAAGCCGTAGCCATGGAAGCCCGAGGAGGACCGCCGAAGAGGAGCGAGGCAACATGTAGAAGGAGATTTTTTCCTTATGCAGGGCCCCTACATGGAGGGACAGTGGTTTGGTGATAAATTGTATGGTGTCGCTAAGCAGCTCCTCACCAGCGGCTTTTCCAGGTGGACCACCGGGAGACGATACTGCATGACTAGAGACCGGTGGATAAAGTTCCCGGCTGAGCCAGAGTACAGGAACGCCGAGACTTGAAACAAGAGTCCAGCATCAGTCACGACCTGTACCGGCATCGTCAGGCATGGAGAGGAGGAATTTGCACCTAGAAACGCCTCTCCCACGGAACCAAGGTGCGGGAGTTTCCCGTATTCTTGGGACGTTGGGGACAATTCCTCTGAAAGTGCCCTGGGCTGCCACAGTAGAGGCACAGGTTCTTTTCCCGATGCTGGGTCAACTCCTGCTCAGTGAGGTGAGCCTGGTCAATCTGCATGGGCTCCTCCACGGGTGTTGGGGACTGTTGCACAGGAGGCCTCTGGAACAACGGTGCCAGGTGTGGAAACCGGCGAGGTTGAGCCAACTCACTCTCTTGACGAATTTCTTCTTCCCTTTCGGTGAAGCGCACATCGAGGCGGGTGGCCAACCGGATCAAGTCGCTGAGGGACGATGGGATGTCTCTGGCGGCCAACACATCTTTGACTTGGAATGAGAGCCCCTTCTTAAAGGTGGCGCACAGAGCGGCCTCGTTCCAGGAAAGTTCTGAGGCTAAGGTGCGGAATTGCACCGCGTAGGCTCCTACGGACAACTCCCCCTGGCACAGGTTTAGGAGGGCTGTCTCGGCGGAGGATGCACGTGCTGATTCCTCAAACAGGTTGTGGAATCCCCTGAGGAAAGACTGCAGGTCAGCCGTTACCGAATCGTTCCTATCTCACAGAGGTGTGGGAGAGCAGACTAACCACATATGCCACTTTTGCATGCTCGGACAGAAACTGATCGGCCATCAGCTCCACATGCATAGAACATTGGGTGATGAAGCCCCTGCAGAGTTTCGGGTCTCCGTCGAACTTGGACGGGAGCGACAACTGGAGCTTGGGGCCCCCCGGGGCCAGAGTAACCGCCGAAGCTGGAACAGCCACGGGAGATGGTGACAGTTTCTGCTGGGCGGTGACAAGTTGTTGCATCATGGTGAACAACTGTTGCTGCGCCTGTTGGCCCAGTTGCCGTGATTGCTGGGCAATGATGGTCATTAGGTCCGCCACACTGGGCAGTGGCACCTTGGTGGGATCCATGGCCGGATCTTACTGTAACGGTCTGTGGTAGCGTATCCGCTGGACCACCGCAAGCGATGGTGGAAGCCCACACCAGAGAGCGGAATCTAAGTAGGTCCCGGTATTCACCAGAGCCCGCCGCAACGCAGGATGGACGTGCAGCGGCGGGAGACTACCAGCTACCTACCACTGGGGGAACTTGCTTGCGGTGGCAGCCAAGGGTAGGCGAAGTACAGATTCGTCAGGCAGGCTCGTAGTCGGGAACAGGCAGAAAGGTCAGGGCAGGCGGCAGAGATTTGTGGTCAATAAACGTAGGCAAGCGATTCGGTACACGGTAATCAGTACAAGGCTTCCGGAACGCTTTCTGAGTAGGCACTGGGCACTAAAGATCCGGCAGGGTCACCAGGAAGAGGTCGGCTTAAATAGGAGCAGCGTCCAGTAATGGCCAATTACCGGTGCACTGTCCCTTTAAATTTAACACTGCCGGCGCGCGCGTGCCCTAGGGAGCGGGGCCACGTGCGCCGCGGGACAGAAACGGACGGAGCAGGAGCGTGGCCGGGTAAGTGGACTTGGGCACCGGTAGAGGAGCGAGCGGACCCCCGACCCGATGTGCGGGACGGGGCACCGCTCGGCAACAGGGCACGGACGTGCCCGCGACCCGGGACGGGGGTCGCAGGGGCGTCCGTGACAAACAGCTTGTCAAGTCACAACGAAAAAAGCCCTCAAGACTTAGCAAAGTTCTCTGTTCGCTACTAGTACTAACTAGACTAGGCGAAATAATCAATTGTAGAGTAGGCACCCTCCTAGTAACAAATTTACATCAATCATGAAGCAGCGATCTAAATAGTAATCCGGAAACAAGACAGGTAAGTATCTGTTAACTATTTTCCTAACAATATCAGATTCCTTACTATAAGTAGTAACAAATACTGGACTCGAAAGGGGCTTTCTTTAATTTCTCCTCTTACCATATAATAAATCATCCCTATGTCGCTTTTTTCCCCCATATTAACAGCTCTATTGAGAGACCAATTTGGATAACCCCTCTTACATAATCTACACATTACTTCTTCCCTCTCTTTTTCAAGATTAGAATTCGAAGAGCAATTGCGCTTACTCCTAATTAGCCCACCAATCGGTATAGCTTTCTGCGTGTGTTGCAGGTGACAAGAGCTCGCATGCAAAATGTTATTACTGGAGGTGGGCTCCCTGTAAGTTGAAGTATAAATTCTCTTATCGTTTATGTTGCGGAAGTTCTTTAACTTCTCAGTCTCCCACGATCTACAAATGAAGACACAGTGGACCATTGGAGCTCTGTTCAGTTAGATCAGAACTAACTTTTATTACCGGAATCAAGAGTCTTTATAGTACAATGTATGTACCACATAGCAGGGTTAGCCAGTTTTCAAAACCAATCACAGATCATATCATCACAAATGAAAAACCATTAAGAAATCAATAATGTATGTATGACTTCACTGCTTATTTGAATATGCTGACAAGCACCTTAAAATGACAGAAAACAAATCAACTTAATAATTAATACAATGTCCTCAGAAACCAATGTTCTGTGTTTGCTTAAGTTGGTTTAAGGGTCACTGTGACATGATCCCTGGGGACCAGGCAAATCTTGTGATCTTTACTTAATTGATTTTCTAGGCTGAATAAACAAATTGTAACTAGGCAAAAGGTAGAAGCAAAAAACAAGAGGTTTAAGATCACACAGCTTTCCTAAGAGTAATTCATGTAATTATCATTAATATAATTTTTATATTATTTCATATCAATCTTTGATAATTATATCATTATTTAAACATCAAACATGCAGTACCCCTGGGGTTTGTCCAAAAGGGGCATTTCTTTTTGGGGGGTTGCAGAGTAAATATTTATATTCATGATTTTCTGATTTTTAGACCACTAAGGTCTTGAAGAAGCCTTCTGTACCACCATCCTAATACATTTGATCAAGATCCATATGCTGAGACATAAACATAAAAAATGTGTCCTATGACCCTCTATCCAACTTCCCACAAACCCCCTTATATCACTAGTTAAAGAAAAGGGTAGGTGTATGTACAAGATAGGATTAAACATGAAGAAAGGTTTCGGATGTTCTCTTCTTTTGGTTATCGTATGTCTTGGTATTTGATCAATATCGAGTTCATCGTGTGCTATGGACCATGTTGCTATCGTCAACCTTGCGACAGTACATATTTCTACCCCATTGTATGGAACAAAGTTATATGCATAAGAACCACACACATAATGCATATTGTCAGGCAAGATAATATGGTCACCTCCTAAATTAGTGAACAATCTATAGGAAATCTCAGATGTGTACCATAAAAGGAGTTGTACTCTAGGGAAAGGGCACCAATATATTTGAAAAAGGCCTTTGCAACTCATGGTATCATAATCAAATTCTGAACTATTCATCAGCTCCACTAGTGTATTTGAGGCCTTATCCATGAATTGATAGGTAAATCCTGTGAACACAAAGGTATTGGCTTTTTCTCCTACTCCTAATGGATTTGATGTTGTGCGGAACACTATTTTTAGGGTGTCTAGATCTATGGGAATGTACCCTAAATCTGTATTAGTGGTGTTGAACCTGAACCGTATATGAATAGGAATTTGATGTTTGTCATTGAAAGGTCGAGTATCACTGCCCACCATGGAGGTGACGACCATCCAGCTATTGGCAGGGCAACTTTGGTGTTGTTGTACCTAGAGAGGCTGGAATTATTGGGAAAAGTGGAAGTTTCATTTACCCCTAAAATAAGTTCTTCGTTGGGAACAGGTGTGGCTATGAAAGGCATGGACTGGGACGATACTGGGGAATGTGTACATATCCAACAATCTTGAAGGCATGTGCGTTTAGCTATGGTTTTGTGCATTTTAATTAACTTATTATCCCATTCTTCTTGCAAGTGTTCGTGTAACTCTCGTTTAAACCTTACAGTCTCTAGTTGATTATAGCATCATATTATGCATCTAGCCTGGTGTCCATTGGGTTTGCAATAATACTCAATGCAGTCATATATAACAGAGGTGCTTTTCTGGGTCCTGGAATAGTAGTCTTCATCTTCTTCACTCTCACCTGTGAGCATCTTATGGCCTTCGTTGTCGTAGTAGTCAGTGTTGTATGCAGAACACATGTATTCCTGTGAAAAAGCAGCAATAAGAACCACAACACACCAGCCCCCCGCTATTGCAGCCCACAGTCTTTTGCTAGGTTGAGAACCAAGTAATTTGTTAAACTGGAGAGGCATCTTTTCTTAACACGATGGAAGGGCAGCATCAGCTACCTCAGCTGCGTCTTAGGTGGTGGCTTTGAGACGCCACTTACTTTAGCAACTCAGGAGCAGAAACACTCAAGATCTCCTCGGGTTCACCTTTCGTCTAGACAGCAGGGGCATCTGTGTCGGTCTTGATGGGAGTCACTCATTTGCAGTGCGAGGAATGGATCCACGTTGTCCCTATACCTTCCACTTTAACACTTGAAGGAGTAGTCAACAGGACTTGATAAGGACCTTCCCACCCTCCCCCCTTGATAAGGACCTTGCCCCCAGAACGTAAGAACTTACGGATTAAGACAGAGTCTCCTGGTTTGATGTTGTGACAAGCGAGAGTGGGGACAGGTTGCATGTCCCCTGCTTGACAATGTAAAGCTCTCAATTGTCTTTGTAGTCTGAGAACATAATCCACATTTAAAGTTGTTGACACTAAGGGCGACATGTATGAATCTCGTCTCGTCGGAGCGCACGTTTTCGAGCGCTTGAACGTGAAAGCTGCGCCTCATGTATGTCGGCGCCCGAGGTGCGCTCATACATGCGGTGTAAAGTCCACCGCGCCTCGCCAGTGTGTGAGCTGCAGTGCGGAACTTAGGCGCAGTGCGGGACTGCACCTAAGATTCGCCGCCCGAGGAGGTGCGCTCATACATGCGGTGAAAATTTCCCTGCGCCTCGCCAGTGTGTGAGGCAAAGTGCGGGACATAAGCGCAGAAGGGACTGCACCTAACATGTATTCCAATTCGAGACAGGCTGGAAAACAGCGAGAAATCACTAAACATGTTGGTGAAGAGCAAAAAGAGTTGTCTTTAAATGAATGAATGAATGAATAAAGAGAAAAATCAAAGCTGTCTAAAAGCGAATAAATGTAGTGAAAAAGTGGATCATCTAAAATTAAAGGGAAAATATATAAGATCGCTCAAGAAATAAATCTCAGCTTTCAGCTCTGTGAGGCATGGAGTAGGAATCAAAAAATCGTTTTTATTACGTTTAAAATATTAGCTGAAAAAGAGCTGAAACGTTCTAAAAAAATACATAAATAAAATCACTAACAAAAAATCAAGAACGGCTTAACATCAGGAATTTGGATATTGAAAATTGCTGGGAAATACAGTAATTCAAATTCTGTAAGCTCTTCTCTTTGGTCGGCATAAACCAGCCAATCAGAATAGGAGCAACAGTGACCCATTATAACCTATGGAGGAGTATTGACCAAGCAAATGAAAAGGCGGGACAGTTCAAAATACAGTAAAAAGGCAGAAAAGAGCTGATTGGTTGAACTAGCTGGGGCTTGGCAATCCCGGCCAATCAGAATAGGAGCGACAGTGACCCATTATAACCTATGGAGGAGTATTGACCAATCAAATGAAAAGGTGGGACAGTTCAAAATACAGTAAAAAGGCAGAAAAGAGCTGATTGGTTGAACTAGCGGGGGCTTGGCAATCCTGGCCAATCAGTGCGTGAGCTACTTTGTCCCATTGTAGTCTATGGAGAGATCGGGGCAATGAAATCTTGGCTCTCAGCTTCGTGCGGCATGGAGTATTAGTAAATAAATCGTTTTTATTAAGTGTTAAACATTCTCTGTAAAAGAGCTAAAACCTTCTATAAACATACATCACTCAAATCCCTAACAACGCATTTGTCGCCGAGACCTGCGCTACATCAGGAATTGCGGTATAGAAAATTGCCGGGAAATACAGTAATTCAAATTCTTTAAGCTCTTCTCATTGGTCGGCAAAAACCAACCAATCAGAATAGGAACGACAGTGACCCATTATAACCTATGGAGAAGTATTGACCAATCAAATGAAATGGCGGACAGCTCAAAATACAGTAAAAAGGCAGAAAAGAGCTGATTGGTTGAGCCCAGGCGGCAGATATGAATCCACCAATCATATGTAGTGTGTCAGTTTTGAGTGGAGCAAGAAGGGCGCGATAGAAGGGCGACCTAAAAGTTGTTACTGTCTATGGGAAATATTCTAGTACTGTGATTGGTTGGGGTTAAGAGGGGCTCGTCCTGCTTAGCCAATCAGCGGGTGAGCTACTTATCTCATAGAGTTCTATGGGGAAAAGAAATGCAGAGCGAGCTCTGTCTGTGATTGGCTCACTTAAAAGAGTCGCAATTATTTGGGCCAATGGGAGAGCGAGCAACGCTCTTATGGGTTTTCTCATGCAATCTATAATAAAACTGTACATGGCAGAACAAATGAAAGATCATGAAGTTGTCCCGAGGTGTATATAAAAATAAAAAAAAATTTTGGGGTTTTAAAAAAT
>JAODAL010085437.1:0-10586 GCA_025379985.1 Phyllomedusa bahiana
ACCCGGTTTTTACCCCCGCAAAACTTTTGCGCCACCGCAAGAAGTCCTGGGGGACGACCTGAGTAATCCGCCGCAGCAAGTCCCCCCCGCTTTCGCCCTGGTGAAAACCGGACCTATTTTTAAATCCGTCCCCGGGTTCTTACCCATGCTTGGGTGGTTCAAGATCCACTACCATATCCGTTTTCAGTTCGATTCGCCATGGGTCCCCCCCCAAGGGGCCCTCCGGGCGTCCTGACATCCACCATTGGCCCCCAACATCGAAACAGATCCCCCAGGGGGCCCCAACCCCTTCCCTATGATCAAACAGCTCCTTACGCAAGCGCAATGGTCCGGGGCCCCTTTGGCAGCCGCTCCGGGGGGTCCCCCCTCCTAAACTCCGGTTGTCTATGCCAACAAATTTTTTGGGACCCCAAAAACCTGCAGGGTTTATCCCCATTTCCCTCCACTGGACTTTTGGGAACAATTCCCCCCCAAAGGTCCAAGGTACCTTCTTGGGCAGTCCCTCTCTGGAAAAACCCTGGGCCCGGGGGACCCCCCTGGGGGCCGACACCCCCACTGCTTATCTGTGATTTTCCCGCAGGATTCCCCTTTTTTCAAAAGCCCCGCCGCGCTTCGCTGCAAACCCAATTTCTGAATTTCCCCAAGGGGAACTCCTCCTTTGACTAGGGGCAATTCCCCCCCACTGTTTTGGGCGGCTTATATGCAGCTTTGTGCGCCACCTTTAAGAAGGGCCCTCCACCAGAATTAAGGGTGCCCTCCCCACCAGGGGCCCCCCCCTTCCTTAACGAGCAAACCACCGGGGACCCCGGATTGAATCCTTTCTCGGGGAACAGGCCCCCAAAAGGGGTGAACCAACCGAACCTGCACCCCCTCTTGGCTTTTTTCTTGGGCCCCCACTGCCTTCTTTTCGCAATCATGGAAGAGGGGCCTGCAAGTGGGCAACCCCACCGACTCCGCAAGAATGACTCACGACGTGAGGGGAACTATGCCCCTGCGAGTCCCAACAAACCCCCCGGGGGGGGCACTCCGTCCCCAACGTCGGGAAAAGCCGCAAAATAGTTCTGGGGGAAGGGGCCTAGGTGGACAACCCCCCCCCGGGTATGTGCCAGGTCTCGTTTCAAGGTTCCTTCTTTATTCCTCTCCGGGGGAATTTAGGATTGCTTTGGGGCCAAGTATCTCTTCTGGGCCGCTTAACCAAAACCCTTTTCATCTCGCCATGGCGACTCTTAGGACTCCTCCCTTTTCCCAACGGGAACCGTGGCCTAAATTGGACTTTTCCAAAGAAATGCATTCTTGGCTACCCCCCTTCCCGGGTGTCCCCTGGGCTTTTCCCTCAGGGACCCCCCATCTCGACTGGAAAGGGGGAAGTTTTTCGTTGGGGGCAGATTTCCAGTCCTTTCCGTCGCACCCCGCCGGTCCCCCTTTTCCCCAGTCTCCTCTCAAGCCCTTACCGGGTTGCCACCAACATATCAAGACTTTCCGGGACTCTTCTCCGAGAACACGCGACACTCTAACCTCCCCCACTCCGTCCCTATGATTGTTTCCAATAGACCTGCTGGCCCAAATATCCACCCGGGAGGTCCTATCCACTCTCGGTTACCCGACACGCAGCCATGTCATCCTGACATTAAAGGAAAATTAGAGAGAGTTCACAAAAACCGCAAATCTACTTTGTCCGTTCGGAGCCGGAATTCTTCTTTTGTGAAAAAGGAAGGTTCCTTACGTCCTCGCATCGACAGACCAGATCTCTACAAGATCCGATCAAAAACGTTATTCTTACCTCATTACTGAACTCTTTCACCAGCAATACTAAATTCTTCTCAAGTTGATTTGCGAACACTATAATCTTTCTGGATCCGAGTAGGCGACGAAGAGAAACCGTCATACTCGATTGGCACTTCGAGTATTTAGTGATTGCCCTATAACCGCTTGTGCAACACGCAGCATCCTTCCAAGATTTTATGACATTTTCAGAAGGTCCATGTATGTCTCGTGGTATCTAGCTTTGGATGACATTACGGTTTTGTTTGCCTGTTACTGAGACCACCAGACGCATGTGCCCATTCCTGAAACGCCTCGTAGAACCATCTCTATGCCAAAACTGGAATAATGCCTGATTTTCCCAGCACCAACACTCACCTTTTCTCGGATATACATCTCACAAAGCCCTCAGATGACCCCACTAAACTCCTCCGCGCATTCTACACTCCACACCCTCAGCCTCCGGCCATACAGCGCGTCTTTACTTGCAAATTTACTACAACATTTCTTCCCACAGTTCGTTACAGACGTTGTGACACCGATTGTGCTCTGACCAAAAACATCCAACCGAACTGTGGCCACAAGCAGTCCGAAGAGGCCTTTCCAGCAACTGAAACACATTTGCCTCTGCACCTGTTTTGTCGCGTCCTATACCCGATGTACCCTCTTAGAAGTAGACCCCTCATCCTGGGGCGTCCTCACCCTCAGATCGAGGAGCGTCTGGCCAGTAACTCGCTCTGGAGATGCACCAATCTCCCCTGGAGGGTCTCGTATATCCTGTAATATCTACACAGACCGACACACGCACAAAATTCTCCTCCAACATGCAAATTGTCTCAACCTCACCAAGGCAAGGTGTCTCCTGTTCTTCTCCCGATTTAATCATGTTATCTAGTTTCACCGAGCAGAGAGAACGTCCAAGGGCCGATGCCCTTTTCCTGCCTCTACTAAGTGAAAATAGGAGGTCGTCCCTCGCACATACGTACCCTCCAAAGGTCCGATATAGCGCATCTCCCATAGCCCTCCAACGTCGTCCTCCGGTAAGACATATTGCACCCGCACTCGGCTAAGATTCTAAAATGGCCACTACTCCCGTATGCTGGACATTCGGGTCGAAGTTTTTCATTGATCACCCTTCTACTCGGTGTGCCCGACTCGCTAAAGATGTAAAGATTCTGAAGCCTTACCCCTGCTCCCGGCAATAAATCACGCACCTCAACCTGCGTTTACTTCTCACCTCTGCCATTTCCTAACAGTCCCTAGGGCCACATTGCCATGGACTCATCACAGAGCACCTCCCTCTGATGTAATATATATACGTATCTGGGTCACTGACCGTTGTTTCGGAAAATGCACACTTTGGTTCCCTTGGCCGACCCCCCTCTCTGCTCCTCGAACGGCCAATCTTTTTAGAAACTATCATTCCGTCTGCAGGACTTCCCCTCCATATTTCTCGATTGGGATTCAATTTTTCCTCAAGATTTTGGAGAGGCCTACTGGTCGCTCCTACAAGTGGAACTGTTTGCTCTTCCCGCGTAACCACCCACAATCAAAAGCAAGTGGAAAGATGAACCAAGTCCTTGGGTACCTATCTCCACCACTAGTATCCCAAGACCAATGATTGCCATGCGAAGATTTACATATATTCACATGACTCTGATTCCACTGGCACCCCCTTCTCATCCGTTGTGCCGGTCCGCATCCCCACCCACCCCCTCCCGCTGCCATCTGTCCCCCCCCCCTCCAATATTACCTGTGGGATATATGGGTCCACACCTATCTCCATTTGAAGAAACGCGCCAATTTCTCTCTCCAACCTCGCTCGTATAAGTTACAAACGGACAAGAAAAGAATACCCCCTCCGTCTTTGTCCCTATAAGTATGGCTTCTCCAGGTATTCCGCTTTTAAAATCCTATCACTAACTAGACCCCCCCGATTAATAGGTCCCTTTGAATCCTCACCGCACAATCCGATGCCTAGCAAACTCCGCTCCCTCCAACTATCGCATACCCAAACTCCTTCCATTTCTTCCTACTAAACCGTCCATCCATACCTGGTTCTCGTCAGTCTAGGGTTCCCAGTCTCCCGTAACTGACATCCACCATGTTTTTGTCGTCAAAGAAATTTTGCCATGAAGAAGTTAGGGAAGACGATTGGGCGGTTGGCAAGAAAAAAAGGTCTGAGCCCAGAAGAATATCCGGATCGTCCTCTTGTCTAGTTTATCGGGCCAAAAGAGGAGCCAAAGGGTACTGTTACCGTGCCCTGACCCCCTTGGGGTCGCATGCACACTCCACCGCTGCGAGCGTCTCCACTCGACACACCGCACTCGTAACTTCTCGGCTCACACCCCGGCAGCCCCGTGTGCCTACTTACTCTTTCCCATACGCCCTGTTTCCCCTCCGTCCCGGCAGGAAAAATTTAAAGTACAACGCCCGGTGATTGTCTCTCACCGGCCTGACCGCTATTTAAGCCCTCCCCTTCCTTACACCTTCCGAATCGATAGTGCCCTGTCGTAGAGAGGAAGATTTCCTGAGTGTCTTGTTCGACAACATACTGTGTACCTACTTCTGCCTCTGTCCCTTTAACATCACCCATTTCCAAGCCTGTCCTGACCTTGGCTCCCTGTTCCCCAGACTACAACCACTGCCCCTCACTGACCTTCAGCCTGTCCCCCGACTATACTGCTTCACTCTTTCTGCAACAAACAATCATCTGCCACCGCAAGCAAGTCCAGGGTAGCACCTGGTATTAATCCGCCCAGCACGTTCCATCCGCTTTGTGGCGGCTCTGTAGAAAACATGCCGACCTACGTAGTACTCCTCTCCTGCGTGGCATACTTCATCCGCTTGTGTGTTCAAATCCACTACCATATCCTTACAAAGAGAGCTATATGAGAGAGGGAGCGATATGAAGGGACTATAGATTGAGAGAGGGTTTATAGTAGAGAGGTGTTTAAGTGAGAAGAGAGTTATAGTGAAGAGAGATTGGAGAGATGATTTAATTGAACAGACTATATGAGAGAGGGGCCAAAATGAGAAGGGTTGACAGTGAGATTCGGGAGTTATAGTGAGAGGAGATTATAGTAAGATGAGCCATCAAGAGAGGGAGCCATAAAAGAGAGCCAAGAAGAGTGGGACCATATGAAGAGATTATCGAAGGGGGGGGAGATATAAGTGAGAGACCAAAATAGAGAAGGTGGGATACTGCAGATTAGGAATCTTTCTATAAGAGAGCTCTAAAGAGGACGATAGTGAGAGGAGGTGCTATATGAGACGGAGATTATAGTGAGAGGAGATTATAGTGAAGGAAGGTAGTTATAGTAAAGTAGGGAGCATAGTGAGAGTGAGTTATAGTGAAGAGGAGTTATATGAAAACTATAGGTGTGAGGATGAGCTGATATGAAGGATGGAGCTATAGTAGAGAGAGAAGGCACACATATGTAGAGGGATTGTAAGTGAAGAGGAGAGTTTATATAGGTGAGCCGAGTAGCTATATGATAGAGGGTAGCTATATTGAGAGGAGAGCAAATAGTGAGATATGGAGTTATGTGAAGATAGTTATAGAGTGAGCGGAAGGGAGAATCTAGTAGAGAGTGCGAAAATGAAGGACGGTGTTAATACTGAATTAGGGCAGTTAATATGAGACAGATGAGCTCTAGGGAGGAGGGATTAGAGGTGGAGAGGAGCTATATGAAGAGGAGCTATCTAGTGAGCGACGAGAGGGAGTTATAGTGATGGAGGGAGTTATAGTGAAGCAGGAGGGGCTAGAGAAGAAGGGAGCTAAGGAAGAGAGGAGGAGCTATAGAAGGTAGAGCTATAGGAGAAGAAGCTATAGTGAGAGGAGGTGTAAAAGGAAAAGGGTGTTATAGTGAGAAAAGATTATATAGAGAGAGTCTTATAGTGAAGAGGGAGTTATAGTACAGCAGGACTATAGGAGAGGCCAAAATGAAGGAGGGTTTACAGGTGAGATAGATTATATGAGAGGAGAGTTATAGTGAAGAGGGACCATAGAAAGGGAGCCAGAGAGAGAGGGAGCCATAGAGAGTGGGGACCATAGTGAGAGAAGATTATAGTGCAGAGGGGGGAATATAGTGAAGAGCCAAAATGAAGGAGTTTATTACTGAGATTAGAGGACTCTATGGATAAGGAGACTCTAGGTGAAAGGACTTATGAGAGAGATATATAGTGAGCGAGGAGAGCAATATGAGGAGGAGTTATATTGGGAGAGGATTATAGTGAGAGAGACATATGAAATAGGAGCTATAGGAGAAAGCAATATAGGAGGATTATATGACGAGAGATTATAGAGAAGGAGGAATATAGGAAGAGGAGCTATATTGAAGAGAGCCTAGATTATTGAAGAGGTAGTTATGTATAGTATTATAGTGAGCAGGGAATCATATGAAGAGAGGGGCGACATAAATAAAGTTTATACTGCAATTCAGGATTCTAGAGTAAGCGAGAGATCTAGTAAGGAGGGTCTCCTATGTAGAAGAGACTATAAAGAGAATAGTGCGAGGACGGGCCCAAACATGAAGGAAGTTTTATACTAATTAGAGTATAGAAAAGAGCTCTAGTGAGAGGAGGAGAGTATAGTGAAGAGTTTATACTGAAGAAACTATAGTGAGAGGAATTTAAGTGAGATAAGAGCTATAGTAGAAGATTTTTAGGAAGAGAGTTATATGAGAGGAGAGTATATATGTGAAGGAGGGCTATAGGGAGAAGGACTATAGGAAGTACTATAAAGGAGCTATAAAGGAGTTATAGTGAAAGAAGTTATATGAAGAGGAGTTATAGTAAGAGAGGGGTTTATAGTGAAGAGAGCTAATGAATGACTATAGAAAGGGCCTATAGAAAAGAAGTTATTAGAAGGATCTCAGACTCCACGTCGTTGTTTGGAATGTGTTTTTTATTCTCATTCCACCACTGGAGCGCAGGCATGGCGGTACTCTAGGGCTGTCGGATTTAATTTTCTTTGTGGGGGGGGCAGTGGCCCTACTTGCCTACGGCACCGAAATGCCTTGTCCCGGCCCTGCACAGATGCATAACACAGGAGACTGGTAGATCTTCTTCAACATCTGAAACATCTGCAAAAAGGGTCAAATTGTCATCTAACTGTCGTTAAGGAGCTCAAAGTGAGTGATTTGAGAAAAAGAAATCAGATACTGGGTCACTCAGCATTCAAGATTAACATTATACTTTGATGGTACAAAACATATCCAAAACATACTTGATGGAATCCATGGATACAATAATAAAAAATTATAGCAAACAGCATCCTTTTGACTCCGTTGAAAAAGCTTTGTTTGAGACTGATGCTTCACGCGCATACAGAAAAGCTGTCCTACTACGCATACGTTTGGATACGTTTTGGTTTTTTGGTGTATGACTGACGTATGCAAACATAAATGTATAAATTTGCATACCTTCAACACATGTTTTTTCACTTTTTTTATTTAGATCATGTGATTTTAGTGACAAAGTAGAAAAAATTTTAAAAATGTATAACTTTTCTAAGAACGTAATGATGTAACCATGACAACCAGTCAGCTAGTATTAGTCTATCTAAGGTATGTTCACAAGGCGTAATTTCTTGCACATTTTCGCAGCGTATTTTCTCTAATATGGCAATTGCCGCTACCGCGCAATTATGCGGTAATACCATAGTTCTCAATAGAGTCCTATGGATACGCCTTGTATTGTACGTCGGAGTGACATAAGTGACTATGTCAAAATATTCGAGCAACTACACCGCCGTGACTAATGAATTCAATGGAGTCGCGGCGCCTGCGCAATTAGCGTGAGCTCCCGAAAGGACACATGTATGTGGCTCGTCACTGTACGCCCCACAGTACAAACATGAACAATACCCTCAACTGACATATACACAAAAATGCATATGTTCATGTATGTTTATAATTGTTATTTCCGCTTCAAATTTATTCCAAGCATAACAAGAAAAACACTGCAATGAGTCCACGTAATATTGTCGATGTTGCCAGCATTTGGTTAAGAAAACATCCAATATGAAGTTTTTGCTATCAACCCTGATTAATCGAACGAGATAACGGAATATCAGCCAACAATTCATTAAAGTTTTTTTTCAGTACAATATGATTGGTTTTTAACATGTATGAAAAGATAAAAAAAGACTACTACCAAATGCATCGCTTGTTTGATTTTGCTTTAGTCAGGAGATATAAAAGATTATCTCCTCTTAGGCTATGTCTCCACAGCATAGCAATACTTGTATAGCAATAGCAATGCTTTACTGCAGACTTTTAATATTTTAAAAAGCTGCAGAAAATACGAGCATTCAGAGCCCATAGATACAATAAAAAATGAACCTGTATCTACACAGCCTTTTTCTCACTCATCTCTGCCAATTTTATAATAAAACGCCGCATCTTGATGTTTCATCGTACTTATCCCATACCATACAATGTATGCCCACCAGCTAAAAAACGAAACACTCATCGTGTTTTTGCGCAAAACGTGATGAAAACCGCGGTCCTGCATTGGAAAAAAACGGTTGACTTTCTGACATTTTTTTTCTGATGCAGTGTAGACCTAGCCTTAGAGTACACAAGTTTCTCTGGTTACTGACCATCATTCCCTGCTCTCTTTTCTGTCATTGCGCTAAGCTGCCATCACTCTGACCATGGTAAGTCCCTCCCTGTAGAGTTTTCTCTCTATCTACAGCCTTTGTTTACTTAACTAATTGAAGGCTTTTACTCGTAGAGCTCTTACCTTGTGTATAGGACCTAGATAACCTCCCACAGTTGTATCAGTATAATAGGAACAGGCAGACTAGATTTCAAACACTTCTTAGACCAACCACACGGTATGGTGAATTTGAAACACTGGCTCCTGAAAAACTGCATGTTATCCATGGTGCATGCCTTTAAAACACCTATGAACGTCCAGGAACATCTGCAATTGTGCGAGCACAGGTACTATGTCTGTACAATTGCTGCTGGAGCCCCGCAAATTGATTACAGCTAGCTCGGCACTCCGTCCCGGTGTTTAAATCCCTTACTGCAAACGATCAATACGAGCAGCTGCTAAGTAGTGGGCAGAAGGAGATTTCCTCTGCCTCCATTGAACCCCCACAACGAGAATTCGGGGTCTAGCTATAACCTCTGGTTTAGGCTACGTAGGCTTGGTCAGGCTCCCCAAGGCAGAGTCGGACTGGATGATTGAACAGTTGATAATACATGCACATATGCATGCTATCAATTGTTTGTACCTTTTTTATTATACCAAGCTATCTAAGGAATCGCTGAGTAAAGTCCCAAAGTTGGACGGGTGAAAAAACTAAAAAAATAAATACATAAAAAGTAAAAGTGTAAAAAAAATAAAAAATACAGTAAAACACACACACTCCGCCCATTACAAATACCAATCACTCCAAAAAGATCCAAAGTAAAAAAAATGCACATATTTGGTATTACCACATGCGTAACAACCTAACCTATAAATCTGTCATGTTACTTTACTCGTACAGTGAACGCCGCAAACAAGAAATGGCAGAATTATCCCACTACACATAAGAGAGATCAAAAAGTGATATAAACACCAAAGTAGTACTAATGGAAATGTCAGTTTGTCCTGCAAATAAAAAGACCTTACAAAGCTCTGTATATGGAAAAGTAAAAAAGGTTTGGCTATCAGAAGAGAACGATGCATAAATATTGTTTTACACAATAAAAACATGTTGGTTCTTTTTAAACTGCTTCAACGTAAGAAAACAATATAAATTGGGTATCGCCACAATCATATTATCCAGCAGAGTAAAACTAAAATGTCATGTGTACTGCATGGTGAACACTGTAAAAATTAAAAATAAGAACACTACCAGGATTTCTGTATTTTTTTTATCCTGCCTCACAAAATCGTATTAACGGGGTATAAAAAAGTCATGTTTGTCCCAAAAATGATACCAATAAAAACAATTACTCAACCCGGGAACAACTGCCCATAGTCAGCTCAGTACATAGAAAAATATAAAAGTTATGGCTCTCTGACTGTGGTGATGCAAAAACAAGTTTTCTTTTCTAAATAAAAGTGTTTTAATTTGTAAAAGCAGTCAAACATAAAAAAGTAAATTGGGTATTACTGTAATCGTATCGTCATGCTGAGTTAAGTGAACATTTATACCACAGTATGACTACTGTAAAAAATACAATTTAAAAACACTACCAGGACTGCAGTGTTTTGTTCATTCTTCATCCCCAAAACCTTAATAAAAAGCGATCAAAGTATCATATAAACCATAATGGTACCAATGAAAATGTCAGCTCATTCAACAAAAAACAAGCCCATAGTCAGCTCCGTATACAGAAAAATAAAAAATGTATGGCTGTCAGACTATGACGACATAAAAACACAACTTTTTACAAGCCCATTTCTAGTGTGTAAAAGTTGCGAAACAGAAAAAAACTATATCAAATTTACATTATTGCAATTGTACCGACCCGCATAGTAAAGTTATCATGTCACTTATACCGCACAATGAATACTGTAAAAATTAAGCCCAAAAAACAATGCTAGAGCTGCAGATTTTTATTTTATTTTCATGGCCTTAGGCTAAAAAAAACTGTGGAACACCTGTGTGCCCAAAATGCACAATACACTCCTAGATGAGGGTTGTTGAATTCAAGATAGAGTGACTTCTGGAAAGTTTGACCTATTCTGGTACTATGGAGGCTTTGCAAATGCGACATGGTACCCACCAAAATCTACATTCCAAAACCAAATCGTTTCTTTCCTTTATATGCCCTGCCATGCTCCTAAGCAGCAGTTTACACCCCCCATATAAATAT
>JAODAL010085438.1:0-10586 GCA_025379985.1 Phyllomedusa bahiana
TTTATTTTTAGAAAGACGTCGTTAGCCTCAAATCCATATAAGTATAAAGAACCTGTATTGGAAGGGAAACTTGTGGATGAGAATGGCCACCCCTTTTATTTTTTCTGATCAGTGTTACCGGCTATGGTACCAGGCAGGGTAGTATTTGTTTTGAAGAAGCCGCTCCTGGCTTTTAACAATGTGTCTCTTGAAGGCCATATGATATAGATTTCAGCCTATGCAGGTGATAAAAAAGTTTTGACCGTTTTTCCGGCAAGTTTAGCCCCTTGACATTTAGGGACGTAACCCTCAAACTGTGCACCATACCAAAGTAGTACACGAGCAAGAGCACCTAGGGGATATCGGCGAACGGCGAGGAGACTGACCCCAACTGGCTGAGGGGAGAAGGGGAGCAAAGGGAAGATGACAGGACAAGAAAGGTCAATAAGGCCTTCTAGACAAGAAGGCAAAATACAGGAAACAAACCAAAAAGCAGCCTACGTGCTGCAACAGACCAACACTGAAAGCTGGCCAGAAATGAGCCAAATGGCACTCGGGGGTAGACCTGTACCACCTTCAAGGATGGCTTCCGCAGGGTAAAGAGAAGGAAGAAAAAAAAACCAGGGAAACTCCAGCAGTGGAGCTCCAAGGGGCAGGAATGTTTACCTGAAAATCAAAATATGTTAGGCACAACAAGAACATAATATGAAGAAACATTGACAATGCTATTGTCCCATAACAACTTGGAAGAAGCTGACACAAAGTAGGAAGGCTAGTAGATTAGCTGACCCAGTAGAGAGGAGAAAGGAAGTGAAAGCACAAGGCATGGAAAAACGTTCCAGTCCTGGCTAAGAACCTTACACATCCCTAAACGCAGTTCATTTCAGCGCAGAGGGCCAGTGGAACCAGCGGGGGCACCCGGGTCTTTTTTTCGTAGACGACTCAAGCGTTGGGCTTTCGGGGATGGCGAGGAGGCAGGCCGGCGAGTCAGTCGTTGTTTGGTGGGAAGCCACCCAGATGAGATTGGTTCAATCGCGGTCTGCCAGTCAGGAAGATCCATCATTTGGTATGTCCAGGGCAGAAAGGAAGGCCGGGAGATCAGCCAAGGATCGAAAAGGAAACTGTAGAGTCACCCATGCTTCACTTGTAGTGCAATGGGAAGCCCCAGCGGTTATTGGAGTTTCTTCTTGGAGAGCAGAGAGTATGGGCTTAAGAGCTGATCTCATTCTCAGGGTTCGCCTGGACAGGTCTGGAAAGAGTCTAATGAGGGTGCCTTCAGAGCGAATAGATCCCATGAGACGTGCTTTCCTCAGAATTTCTTCCTTCAAGGTGTAGTGGTGGACCCTGCAAATGACATCTCTCAGGTTGGAGGGGTCTTGACTTGGAGGGCGGAGTGCCCTATGGGCTCGGTCGAATTCTATGAAGCTGTCATCAGGTCTTCCTAGTATATAGTTGAACGTTTTAGTAAGGGCCGGTATTAGCTCAGAGGTGCGCACAGTTTCTGGAAGGCCCCGGAGCCTGATGTTGTTGCGGCGGTTGCGATTCTCCAGGTC
Organism: Phyllomedusa bahiana; assembly: GCA_025379985.1. Lineage (NCBI taxonomy): Eukaryota > Metazoa > Chordata > Amphibia > Anura > Hylidae > Phyllomedusa > Phyllomedusa bahiana. The sequence continues at coordinate 1,533 of JAODAL010085438.1, forward strand.
GTCAAGTTGAGACTCTAAATGGTTATGACGTTCAATCTGGTCAGCCACTGCAGTTTGGAGATGGGGTTATTGCGTTAGAGGCCAGCCCTTTGGGGGTCTTCCTCGAGCTGCTGACATTTCTGTTGCAAGTCCCCTACGGCTGCCTGGACCGGTTGTAGGTCCTGGTGCCAGGCCCGTCTGAGATCTTGGCTCAGCTGATGAAGATCTGATTTAGATGGAAGGAGGGAGAGCAGGGCTTGCAACTCTGGATGTGAAGAGAGTGCTTGGAAGGCTTCCTCAGGAGAGGGTAAGGCTGAAGGTGAAGTTCCGCCAACTTGCTGGGATGCGAATAAGTCCTGTGTCTGCCGGGGGGAAGCCTCATGCGTGGGACTGGGGCTGCCAACCCATGTTGGGGATCCCGGGTTAGAGAACCAAGTTGTCACTTGCGCAGAAGAGAGCCGTTTGATGCCCGGCCTATCTCTGGATCGTTCGTCTGGTGTCAGGTACTGGTTAATGGTGCTTGTTGACCCCTCCCGAGAGGGTCCCGAGTTGGTGGAGGGAACAGCTTTTATGTGGAACAGAGCTGAATGAGGCACAGTAGTTACAGGGAATGATGATCGCTGTATAGATTGCAGAGGAGTGGCATCTGTTCTGGAATGAGTCGTCTCAGGGCCGACTGAAGCCTGGGACGAGTCCCCTGCCCCCGGCAAGAGTATCGGCTGGTGTGAGACTTCATATTGGGGGTGGACGGTAGCGGTGGTGATAAGGAGCTGTCTGCTCCCCCAGGGCCCTGAGAGTAAGCCCCCAAAAAGGAGTTCTGAGGAAGGGGGGCAGTCTGTAATATGTTAACTCTTGCTGCCCCATGCCTGGGTTCAGTGTGGGGCATGGGGTCTGACATGGCGTGACAGTCCCCAAAAGAGCTCTCTGCCGCCCAGTTCACAGAGCCATCCATGTTAGGATCTGGGCTCGCAGCCATGATGGTTAGTTCTGTGTGTCCCTCTGGCATCACAGACCCCTGCCTCTGTATGGGGCTTATTTTGGGAGGCTGAAGGGCTGTAGCTTGATTAAATAGGGGCACAGGGCTTCCCACTGGCGATGGGTGGGCCTCCTGAGCGAGGTTCCCCGGGAGCTGAAATGGTATCTGATGCTCCTCGTGGCTGTGCAACATGGCGGGCATGGACTGCGGGCCCCGCAGGTTGCGTTGCTCTAGCTGCGCGGGTCATCACACAGGCGGAGGAGAGAGGTCCGATGAGGACACTGTCTCTAGGGATCGGGGCAGGAGCTCTACGGCGGTATAGCGCGGAGTCTCGGGGAAGCCCCGCAGTACCTTAGCCGCCAGCGGAGGATCGCGCTCCAGTCTCGGGCGCCCCGACTGATCGGGAATCAGAGCCTGAGACTCTGCGGCGTCGGAGGTTGTTCTGTCAGGCTCCGGTGCGGCTGTGAGGTCTTGCTGCCAGGAGACAGGTGAGCCGTTGGTGCGGCCCGGGCTGGGTGCTGCGCTGCAGATCTTCCTCGAGGAAGCGGAGATGGGAGAAGATGGCGCCGAGGCTGAAGAGGCGCGCAGGGCTGAGTCTTCTCCTTCCATGCCCAGCAAGGGCGTAAAAACTTTTAGATTTGGGATTTTTTTTTCCCAAGGAGGCAGCCCCTTTGATAACTTTTTTGGGGAATCCTTCCCCCTTCTTCCCGGGACCCTTTTTTGTTTAGTCTTTCCCACAAATTTTATATTAAGGTTCCCCCCGCCAAGCTCAGGGCCCCGCATGCTCCGGGGGCCTCTCCTCACATGCCCTGGGCCCCGGGCCCAAACCCCCCCCCTTTTCCCGGGACTTTTTAAATTTTGGGGGTCAAGCAGGTTTGGGGGTCATGCGTGGCCCAAAGGGCATGTAAAAGGGCCCAAAGTCCCAGTAAACTAAAAAAGGTGGTTCAAAGACCCCCCTCCCTTTTTTTCCCCTCACTTTTTTTTAAAAAAGCGGGGCCCTGAAGGTTTGGGGGGTCATGCTGGGGGTTCCCCGGGCAGGGTATTCCCCAAAGTCCCCTTTTAAGTAAGATGATTTTTCCCCAAAACAAAAAATGCCTTCCTGGGACTTTTTTTAATTTTTTTGGGTGATGCCCGGTTTAAAAGGGGCATTGGGTTTTTTTAAAAAGACCCCGGGGAAAATTAATGTTTTTTGTTTTTTTTTTTTTTTTTTTTCTGTTGGGTTTTTTTAACCTAAAATTTTTTGTTTTCCAAGAAAGTAGCACCCAAAACCAATTTTTGGAAATGTTTTTGGGGTGGGTTTAAAATTTCCCCCCTTTTCATCCAGCCCTGTTTTTGGGGGTTTAAAAGAAGGTGTTTTTTTTGCCCCTCCCCTCCCATAGATTTAAAAAGGTTCCCTCCCCTCATAATTCCCACCCGCCCCCATCCCTCACTATCCTTTGTCATGATGGTCCCCACCAACGACCATCGACCGATGGGCCCAAAGGCCAAACACAATCCTCCCAAAAACTAGTTTTTTAAACCCCCCCTTTTCCCCGCAGCCCCCTTTTTTTTTTTTTTTTTTGCGGGTTTAATTTTTTTTTCCTCCCTGCCTTCCAAGAGCCTGAATTTCCTTTTATTTTTCTTGGTTTTGCATAGTTGAAATCAGGGGGGCTTTTGGGGTTTTTCAGGAAAAAAGATGTAAAATTTTTTTAAAAAGTTTCATTAAAAACCCCTTTTTACTTTAAATTTCTGGGGAACCCCAAAAAAACCACCCTTTTCCCGTATAAAATTTACGTTAAAATGTATTTTTGGGAGGGGTTTCTACAAATTATTGTGATGGCCAAAAATTTTTTTTGCATTTAGAATTTTGTTTTTTTGTACATTGAAAGATGCTTTTTGTTTTTTTTTAAATTTTTTACGTAATGCCATTTTCTACAACAAAGGGGTTTTTTTTTCCCATCAAAAACGTTTTTCCCTTTAAAAATTTAAGCCCCCCCCCGAAAATAAGCCCTAGTGCGATTTTTTTTTTTCAACCCTAAAATAAAAACCCTTTCCCCTGAAAAAAAAAACCTAGCGGCAACCCTTGCTACAAAGAACAATTCTATCACCCCCCACACAAAACACACACCCCATTGATAGTAGAGGAATTATAAACTTCTAAAAATACATATCATTAATAACCCAGAGGTTTTTCCAAAAACAGGGGGAGAAGCGTTTTACTTTCATTTTTGTCATTAGATCCTACAAAAGGGCTGTGGAACTTTCCCAAAATTTGCAGGGGAGCTGATCCCATACTGCTTGTACAGGTGATCTGAGTCTTCACTACTACACCAGGCACAGCACATTTTGGATAGTATGACTGAGTTTACCGCTGCTCCCGGGAGCTTCGCTGGTTATCCCTGATTTTGTGAGGGAAAAGACTGCGGGTATATTAAAAAAATTAAAGGGATTTTTGTTCAAAATAAATGTAAATTTTATTTTTTCAGGGAAAAATAAGACCACCCCTGAAAAAAAAGAACAAGTGCATTTTTTAAGGGGGCAAAAATTAATTTTAAAACACTGCCCTTAAATTTTCGGGGAAACGGGTAGGGCCCATAAAAGGGGGTTTTTGTATTTTGGAAAAAAGGTTTTACTGGTACCATTATGGGATAACTGCTGCTTTTTGATCACTTTTTATTCTACATTTTTGGGGGACATGAAATGACACAATTTTGGCATTGGGATTTTTTTTCTTTTATGGTGTTCACTGTGATAAATTATTTGTTATATGTTTTAATAGATCCCGACTTTTTTTTTATTATTTTAAAAAAAGCCCAAAAAAAGGGGGGGTTTTTTTTAAAAATTTTAAATATATATATATATATAATATATATATATATTTTATAAAATATATATATATAAAAAAATTTTTTAAAATATATATATTTTTTTTTTTTTTTTTTTTTTTTAAAACATTGCTTGGAGTCCCCCCTAAAAAATTGACCAAATAAGGGACGCAATTTTTTGTAAAATTTTCGGGACATACACATAGTGCAAAAAAGGTTTTACTGTACATAGATAAATCTCCTATTACCTCCTGCCCCTGGGAGGGTGGAAAAAGGAGTAGTAAAATGGCCAATGGAAGCCTTAAAAAAGGGTTCTGGCTTTCCAAAGCAAATGCTCCCTTTCCCTTTAGACACTGTGGGGGGAATTTTCGTGGTTTTAAAGCAGGTTACCCCAAATCCAAATTTCCCGATATCCCACCCAAAAGGTCATGTTTTCGCATATCCCCCAGAATGCACTGACCAAAAATTTTAACACCTGTGGCCCAAAGCGAGGGAAAACCCAAAAAAAATTTTACCCCGTTGGTGGGGCCTTTAGGGGCTGGGGTTTGGGACCCCCCCAGTCCAAAGGGTTTAAACGCGGTGGCTGTCAAATTTTTTAAAAAACCCCTTTCCACCCCCCGCTGTAGAGTGGGCTCAAGCGAATGAAATCCACTCCATAATTTTTTACTTACATTTTGACGTTTCCTGTGCTTTATAAGTCAGTAACGGGGTTTAATTTTTATGCTACAAGATTGGGGATTGATTGGATAAAAGTGATTATGCTTTTTTTTATTACTACCAATTCATTTTGTAGAGAGAGGGGAAAAACACACCTTCAAAACAAAGTTTACTTGTCAAAGGGCATTTTTTTTATCCTATTTTTAAATCTCAAAATTTAATTTTAAACACAAGAAAAAAAAGATACCAACATAAAAATTCTTTATTGCCATTAACCACAATGTAATAAAGGGTTTTTAAAAAAGTTATCAAATCCTAATGTTTGAGATTTAACTCCAAAAAAGGGGTTTTTTTTACTAGGGTGTTTCACTGAATCACAACAGTTTTACACTCTCCCGTCTCCCAAAACTGTGGGTGGTTCTATAGCAGTGGGTTTGCATAAATTTTTGCTCTGTGGTAGGGGCCCTTTTTTGGAAGCCTTTTTTTTTTTTTTTTTTTGTTTTTTTTCTTAATTTTTTTTTTTTTTTTTTTTTTTTTTTTTTTTTTTTTTTTTTTTTTTTTTTTTTTTTTTGTTTTTTTTTTTTTTTTTTTTTTGTTTTTTTTTTTTTTTTTTTTTTTTTTTTTTTTTTTTTTTTTTTTAATTTTTTTTTTTTTTTTTTTTTTTGGTTTTTTTTTTTTTTCCGGTGGAAAAACGGAACCCCAAAACGCCCTCTAACAATGTGCAGTGGATTTAAAACCGCTTACAAAAGTAAAACCCACATCGGCGTTCAGACAGAGATCACTGATGCTGTTTTAAACACATGCATCTTTCTGATGCGTCTTTCTGATCCGTTCAAAGAATTGACAAGTTATTATTCTTGATCCTTTGACGCCAGCAGACACCAAACAAGCAAAGCACTTTTGAATATGTTTTTCGATGCCAAAATCTTATTCATAAAAACGCTTTGTGAACAATCCTTACTGACAAGTTCAAGAGATGTATCTCATCAGAAACATGTGGTACATGTGCTTATTTCTCCAGATTTGAGCGAATGACTCTATCCATCTCCATGTGACGTCATACGTCCCTGCTCTCTGATTTAATGAGATAACAGAGTTTATGTCAGTAACCAAAATAACCTTTTGGTGCACTCAGGAGCACATAAGATATCTCTTATCTCAGGACTAAAGTAAAATTCTATTAGAAAAAGTCTTCATATTTACTTTTTCCTTGTTGAAAGCTAATCTTTTGTATTAGAAAATTACCTTAAAACTACTGTTTGGTAAAATTGATAATGTCAAGTGCGAGTTTTACTGGTTGCAGCCAGCAGAGGGCAGCAGTTTAGTCAATACAGGAAAAAAGAAGTACCGTTATATGCTTATTGTAGTGAAATTCATTTGGTAAATGTATCTGGCTGTATGGTTTACTGGTACACACCAAGCATTTTTGTTAATACAGCTGGCTTTACATCTTTACCAATAAAACAAGAAGAAAATATGTATTCTTTAGGTTAAAAAACAAGTGTAAATGACGCCTGAGACCAGCATACGGTCTAAGAGCCGATTACTAATGTAAGCTCCATATATAAATACTCCATACAACTGGCAATTGACACAAAGGCCACAAAGAATGACCTGTTTTAGTCTAACACTCGAACCTCTTTTTTGCCCATAGTAACCTATTTGGCAAAAGATGAATTTTTAGACCTAAACAGTGTTCATACATGTGGCCAAAATGTCTATTACCCAGATTAGATAACTTGTTACATTTTTAAATTTAGCTTTAAGGTGCATTCACACGGAGCGTTTTGTGCATTTTTAAATGTGTTTTTTTTTTTTTCCTTTGGCCAGAAATGCTACAGCATTAAATTGTTCTGTATTTCTGCAAAAAAAAGCATAAAAAACACACCTAAAACAGCATTTTTCGTTTTTTTTAATTGCATTTTTGGATGTTTTTTTTGCAACAAAACTCACACCAGCAATTAATGTTGTGCATTACTGCAAAAAAAAAAAAAAAAAACGCACCAAAAAAACCCCAAACCTGTGTGAAAGTACCCTAAAGTACTAAGCCTAAGAACACCATCCCAACTGTGAAACACAAGGGTGACAGCATCATGTGTTTTGGGAGTTGTTTTTTTATGAGGCAGGAGTGGACTGGTGCACTTCAACACAAAAACAGATGGTATCATTGAGGAAAGAAGATTTATTAACAATACTGAAGCAACATCTCAAGACTCAGCCACGAACTTTTAAAGCTTGTGCCGAAATGGGTCTTCCAAATGGACAATGAAACCGAAGCATACTGCCAAAACTGTTTAACAAAGAGGTTTAAGGATAAAACCAATCAATGTTTAGGAGTGGCCATTAACAAAGCCTTGATCTCAACCTATGAAAATGTAGGCATAGCTGAAAAGGCAGGAGGCGAGCCAAGGTCAACCTACAAAGCATTGCTTTAGAATTAGTTACACCAGTTCTTTCAGGAGGAATGGGCCAAAATTCCTACCTACTATTGTGAGAAGCTTTGGTAAGGATATCCAAAATGTTTGACCAAAGTAAATTTGGGTAATTAAATCCATTGTGTGTAGAAATAACAGTGTGTAATAGGACAAAAGCTGGCTATCAGGATCGTACTCAGAGAGTGGTGGTGAAATGACTCCTACTCTGAGTGTCCCCGATTGTGATTGGTGTGCCCCAGGCCTCAGTATTTTGGTCCTCTTTTGCTAATGTATGTTATTAATGATATAGTTGAGGGGATCAAAAGCAACGGTTTTTTTCTATTTTTGCAGATGACACCTACTATGTAGTGTGACGTGTAATCAATAGAAAGATGCTCATAAAATTTGCAAGCAGAACCTGACACACTGAGTGTTTAACATCCACTAGGCAAATAAGGTTTCATTGTCGATAAATGTAAGTTCCTGCATCTGGGTATTAATAAGCCCTACAGGCATCATAATGTCCCTGTAGGAGAGAAAAACTGGGATGAATCACTTGTTAATAAAAGAATCTCTGGGCGTTCTTGTAGATCATAGACTAACCGAACAACCATGTAGCGTCAATCAGCTGCTTCTAAGGCATGCAAGATATGCGTGATTAAAAGAGGTATGAACTCACAGACAAGAATGTAATTCATGCTGTAAATAAAGCATTGGTGCAACCTCACTAGGAATATACTGTTTCAGATTCTGGGCTTCAGTTTATAGAAAAGAATTAATGGATGCTAAAGAGAGTGCAAAAAAAGCAACCAAACTAATAAGGGGGAAAAGGATCATCTTAGTTATGAAGAGAGATTAGAATGAATTTAACTTATTTAGCCTTGAAAAAGACGACTTCGGGGACATATTAAAATTATATAAATAGATAAATGGTCCCAGACTAAAAGTATGGGAAAAATATTTTTATGTAATGCCCCCTCAAAAGACAAGGGGGATATTCCCTTCGGTATCAGTGAAAAAAAAGGATTCAACACTAAGGAGTAAAGCGTTCTTCACTGTTAAGAACTGTAAATCAGTGGACTAGCCTGCTTGAGGAGCTGGTCACAGCGGAACATTGGGGTTTTCAAAAAAGGCTTAGATACCTACCAAAACTAAAAATATTAAAATACGACGTACCTTTTAAAAATTCTGGATCCGGCTGGTGAGGGCCTGGGTAAAAGATGGGGTATTCCTGGAAAATTTGGTTTTCTTTTGGGGGTTTAAAGGGGCATTCCCCAGGGGGGAGTTGGCTGAAATCCTTGTCTCCCCCCTTCACCCCATTTTTCCCCCAAACCTTGGTTGAACTTGAGGGACCTTCTTTTTTAAACCTACAGTAACTAATCATACAGTATAACCCTTCCTAAGCTTTTCTGAAAGCCATTTTTTTTTTTTCAGGACAAAGTACTTTCTAAGGTTTATTTATATTACCATAGAATATACGGAAACCCAAAAAAGTGGGGCAAAATTGAAAAAAAAAAAGTACTTGCACCCTGTTTTTGGGGGTTGTGCTTTCACATGTTCAAAACTTCAGTAAAAATTATTTATATCTCAATTTTACAGTTGATAAATCGGCAATACAAACAAGTACGATTTCATTATGTCTTTATACTTAAAAAAAATTCCAAACTTTTCATTTTTTTTTTTTTTCATGTCAGATAGTGAGAAAAACATGCAAGTGGGCTTTTTATATAAAGGGATCAAATTCTGTTTTCCAACTGTGTTATATATTTGGCAAGTACCTTTTGGGAGTTGCAAGTTTTTTGCCACTAATTGAATTCAGCAGGAAACCTGCTAAACTTGCCCCCAAAAAAACCGGGTTTCGGTGGGGGGAAAGGAAAAATTTTTGGTGTCAGTACAAAAAATACGACACTAAGGGCATAACCCGGGGTACACGTAGCACTAAAACCTTCACTGCCAGCGAACGGGACGCGGGGGCCCTGCCTTTCACCCCCAACCAGAACCCCCGGGGTTACAAGAGGGGCCCCCTGCGCCCGCTCCCCAATCGCCTGAAAAGGGCCTTTAAATCTGAGGGCCCGCCCACAGTGAGACTTTCTCGCGCTGACGTTAATTTCCGCTCCTCGCCCAGCATGGACTGGCCGGGAGCTGAGCTGCGAGAACAGGGGAAATGATTTTTGTTTTTTCAACAAAAATAACTCTGCCTGCCTAATGGGTTTTTCTGTAAACC
>JAODAL010085439.1:0-10586 GCA_025379985.1 Phyllomedusa bahiana
GCTTTTCATGCTGGTTCCAGGCAGGGTATTAAATGCCCGTTCAAGTAAAATGTGGTTCAAATAATCCCTTTGGGCATTTTTTAATTTGTGGGTGTGCAGGTTTAAGGGTCATGCTGTGTTTACAAGACAGGGATAGTGAATGGTGTGTGATTTTTTTTCTGTGGCTTTATAACTAAGTGTGTTGCCTAAGATGTAGCACGTATCCATTTGACTGTTTTGGATGTTAATTCCAGCTTCTCCAGCCCGGTTTGGGTGTAAGAATCATGGTGTTGTGTCTCTCCCATATACTTTAATTGTCATCGCACATAATATACTATCTACTATCGACTATCTTGTCGATGAGTGTCGACTATCGACCATCGACCGATGTCGATGGCCAACTTAATCGCTTAACACTAGTTATCAGTATAAAAGACACCTGTCCACAACCTCAAGGTCACAATCTAAACTCCAATATGGTGAAGACCAAAGAGCTGTCGAAGGACACCAGAAACAAAACTGTAGCCCTGCACCAGGCTGGGAAGACTGAATCTGCAATAGGCAAGCAGTTTGGTATGAAGAAATCAACTGTGGGAGCAATAATTAGAAAATGGAAGACATAAAAGACCACTGATAATCTACCTTAATCTGGGGCTCCACGCAAGATTTCACCCTGTGGGGTCAAAATGATCATAAGAATGGTGAGCAAAAATCCCATAACCACACGGGGGGACATAGTGAATGACCTGTAGAGAGCTGGGACCAATGTAATAAAGGATACCATCAGTAACACACTACGCCACCAGGGACACAGATCCTGCAGTGCCAGACGTGTCCCCCTGCTTAAGCCAGTACATGTCTGGGCCCGTCTGAAGTGTGCTGGAGAGCAATTAGATGATCCAGAAGAATATTGGGAGAATGTCATATGGTAAGATAAAAGCAAAGTAGAACTGTTTTGTAGAAACATAACTCGTCATGTTTGGAGGAGAGAGAATGCTGAGTTGCATCCAAAGAACACCACACCTACTGTGAACCATGGGGGTTGCAACATCATGGGGCTATTTCTCTGCAAAGGGACCAGGACGACTGATCCATTTACATGAAAGAATGAATGGGGCCATGTATCGTGATATTTTGAGTGCAAACTTCCTTCCATCAGCAAGAACATTGGAGATGAAACGTGGCTGTGTCTTTCAGCATGACAATGATCCCAAGCAGACTGCCAGGGCAACAAAGGAGTGGCTTTGTAATAAGCATTTCAAGGTCCTGGAGTGGCCTAGCCAGTCTCTAGATCTCAACCCCATAGAAAACCTTTGGAGGGAGTTGAAAGTCTGTGTTGCCCAGCGACAGCCCCAAAACATCACTGATCTAGAGATCTGCATGGAGGAATGGGCTAACATACCAGTAACAGTGTGTACCAACTTTGAGATGAACTTTTGTTATTGAACAAATACTTATTTTCCACCATAATTTGCAAATAAATTATTTCCAAATCAGACAATGTGATTTTCGGAATTTGTTTTCCCATTATGTCTCTCATAGCTGAGGTCTGCCTACGATGTCAATTACAGGACTCTCATCTTTTTAAATGGGACTTGCACAATTGGTGGCTGACTAAATACCACTAAATGCCACAGGGCAGCATTTCATCTTTATAACTACCCAATACACACCTCCAAGATGAACACTGTCTTGCTAAAATATATGAGGGTAAAGGTGCTGGACTGGCCAAGCATGTCTGCAGACTTAAACCCCATTGAGCATCTGTGGAGCATCCACAAATGAAATGTGGCGTAGTGTGAGGTCTCTTAATATCCACCAGCTCCGTGACATCGTCATGGAGGTGTGGAAGAGGATTCCATTGATAACCTGTGAAGCTCTAGGGAACTCCATGCTCAAGAGAGTTAAGGAAGTGCTGGAAAATAATGGTGGCCACACAAAATATTGATATATGGGCACAATTTTCCCATTATCATTTAGGGATGTACTCACTTTTTTTGCTAGTGGTTTAGACATTTATTGCTGTGTGTTGAGTTACTTTGCGGGCACTCCAAATTTACAAGCTGTTCACCGACTACTTTACATTGTTTCAAAGTTTCATATCTTCATTGTTGTCCCACGTAAAGATATTGTAAAGGACCCAGATCTGCAGTGACAGACAGACAGTGCGCCCTAACGCTAAGTCCCCCAAGGCTTTCCCTGCCTGACTGCCGACCCGACCCTAAGCAGTCAGCGACAAGTTGGCGGCGGTCCCTACCCTGAGTAAGTGCACACACCAAACAGACAAGACAGACAAACACAATAGCAGAATAGTGAGCAGAAATGGGTTACAACCAGGAAGAGCAAACAGTTCCAAAACGACAAACAGAAAAAGTGGGTTCAGAGGAAAGCAAAAGGTCAAAAATCCAAGAGAGCACAACCAAATTCAAGCAAATGCTATTACCAGCACGGAACTCAAGATAGGAATGATCGGAAATAGGAAGGCAGGGACCCAGTTCAGAGTGTGATTGGACCAGCTTCCTGACATCCAGAACACAGCCTAAGGGTATGGCGTAATTGAGGCGTGCATTAATACGGCCGAAATGCATGCCGCAATTAGGGTAATTCAGAGCTCTCATAGAGAACTATGAATTACGTGTAATCTCCCCAGGCATACAATATGATCATATTCTACACCGAGGGAGTGATGTGACAGGTCACTTCTTTGCGGTGCTTACGTGCTGCTGATAATAGAAGTGAATGGGGCCGGCTGGTGTCCGGCTCCCCCTGTTCTTGGAAGTACGCGCTGAACATCGTGTACGTCCAATACCCACGGTGTACTGCGGCGTGTACACCGTGTGAACATACCCTCAAGCTCAGCACACGGGCAGCAGCAGCAACCGGGTGTCACAGGTAACCTGTAAATCATAGTTAGTAGAGCTGACAGGGCAGTGTTCATACTGTAAGCAGGGCCGTCTCTTCCATTGGGCCAGGTAGGCACTGGCCCGGGGGCCCTCTAAGCTCAGGGGCCCTGTCGGTCAGCTGCCTACCCTGCTCAGGTGTAGTGGAATACACCCAGGGACTGCCCTGTGCTCCCATGTTGCGCTGTACCTGCAAGCTTTAATCTTTTGACTGCGCAGACAGGGGCAGCGCGGCAAGTCAGACAGAGCAGGGGCCGGGCGTCAGCGATGCTCTGTTACGTGTGCTGATGCGGCCCCTGCTATTGCTGGTTGTACCTGAGGCTTCGCCTGCACTCTTCACAGCCAAGGAAGGACAGCCCGGCAGTGATGACCAAGCAGGATGCAGAGTGCAGCAATCCTCCTTTCCAAACTCCTGCTCTGTGCTTAGCAGGGGGAGGGGGGGGTCGGGTCCGTGAGGATCCTGCAAAAATGTCCACGAAGGAGACGGAGAACAGCGCACGCGTAGTGAGTAGCTGCAGACAGATGACTTAAATAAATACATTGCTTTTATGTGCTCCCGGAAGGTTGCAGCTGCGTCCAGCTCTGAAAGGTGCCAGAGCAGATCTGGACAATCCCGGAGCCTCCACTGATAAAGTCCTGGGGCTCAGTGAATATTAAATGAAGTCCCCAGCTGAGCCAGTGTTCACATGAACAGATGATTGTCCATCTTGTCTCAATTTTGGTTGTTCATTGTAAAACATTCTCCTTTCTATATTTATGATTTATATGCAGTGTATATATATATATATCTGCTCTGCTCTGGACGTTGCAGGGAGCTGGACGCTGCACATTCCGGGAGCACAGTAGTGCTTTTGTATATATTTTAATATATATATTATATATATATATATATATATATTTATATATATATATACACACACTGCACATAAATCATATATATGAAGAAAGGGGAAAGTTTACAAAAAAAACAAATGAGACAAGAGGGAACAGTCATCTGTTCTGTAGTGAACACTGGCTCGCTTGGGGACTTATATACACACACACTTACGGAGTTATCAATAACATAACTATTTCATGTGCTTGGCCATCCTAGCACCACAGGACACACAGCCACTCATATAATATATGTTTTTTTAGTGGTCTTCTTTTACCCTCTTGTTTTTGGTGGTCGTCATTCCTGAAGTTCCTGATTGGGTTCCGACAGTCAAGGTGGCCATTGTCGGACTTCCTTTAAAGTTATAATGGCTTGGAGTGGTGAAGTCAGGACAATGGCACTTGACTGCTGAAACCAATCGGGACTTCAGAAATGAACTGACCACCAAAAACAGGAGGTAAAGAGAAGAAAAAAAAAAAAAAAACCAAGGGAGGTTCTCCATTATACATGACAAAACAACAATTCAATTCAAAGAAGAGAGTTTTCAAAGTCAGATTAAAAAAGACAAATTATACATAAGTAAATTTTATATGAGCGGCGTTATGACCTTGGCGCTTAAAGGGGTTGTCTCACTACATTGATTCCTCTTACCTCGTCCTGGTATTTCTTGTGTAACCACCCTCCCTCGCCCCAACTTCCGGGGCCAAGATATACCAGGCTTCCACTAGGTTAAGCCAGTTAAATCGGTCTGTAGCATTTTAGCCAACCAGCTCGCTGGCAGCCAATTTCAGGGAAGGCGACTACCCACAACTACCTGGTTCTGTAGCTATAGCAAACCACAAGTATTTTTATTCCCCCCCTTCCGCCCGCCCATCCCAAAAAAAAAGCCCCGCACGGCGCGTGGGGGCAGCCTATCAGGAGAGAGCACAAAGGTCTGCTATAGCTATTGGAACAGTGCTGGAGACTATCAGGGTAGAGAGAGAAGAGATAGTTCTGTAGAGCGAGTGACCTGGGAAGCTGATGCAGCTGCTATAGAGATATATTGTAGGGTGGGGTAATCTAGGAATAGGAAGGACATTAATGGACACTCATATTGCAAAGTGACTGTTTTTGCAAGATTTTTAACATAAAATGAATCCTTGTAGTGAGACGACCCCCCTTTAAGTTGGCTGTCCACATGGAACTGTTATAATGTTTGCTCTAAAATTAATTGTTCCTGTAAGGGTGGGATCAAAATACGATATTGTTTCAATGCTATGAGGTATCTGTCAGGGTATTGTGAAAAGAAGTACACGCAGATACTGCGACAAAATCATAGGGAATAATAGAGGGTGTAGCCTGTGTGGATCAATTCTGCTCTTATTTCTCAGTGCATGGTGTGAGCAACTTATTTTTACTGGGGACTTAATAGCTTAGTTATTATCGCCCCAACTGGGTTTGTCGTTCGGGTATGGTATCGCTCCAGTAACTTTTTTCATGGTACCCCAACGGATACCTTGAACCATGTTAATATCGTACTGGGAACCCACCCAAAGTGTTGTGTGTTCTTGGTTTGGGGGGCCCAGTGCACAGACTCTGCCGGGGGGTGGCCCGGTTATGTTGGTGTTAGACGGCACGTTCTGACAGAGCACAGATCTCCTGTTTGTATACAATGAAAAAAAAAAATCATGGCTAAAAGAGCATCCACCACCATATATCCTGGACAGAAGACTGTGCAGAGGGTCGAGCAGATACAGACATCACAGATGTAATAAAATTTTTACAAAAATGTGAGCGGTGTACTCACTTTAATATTAAATACACCTTTTGTGTCACAATTTATAACATTTCTGATTGCAAAAGATTTATTATCCAAGATAAAAAAAAACGATGTGTTTTGTTTGTATATTGACAAGCATTGCAACAGAATCCTGCACATTTAAAAAAGCCTTTTTTGGAAATTCGAAGTTTTTCTTCTAATATTACTATAAAAAGACTCGTGGATTACTTAGCACCTAGTGGTTTACCTCTTTTGTCAATACATTTAATGCATTTTCCAATATATTACTTTAGTAAGGGCTCTCTCGCTCGATTATGTTTGTCGTAGTGTGGATGGCGTGTAGGTGTGGGGAGGTGAGAGAAAATAGGTATAGGTGGTGGAGGAAGGTATGTTGGGTGTGATCTAGATAACGTATTGCTCAAAAGGAGGGAAGGCAAATCTTTTGGAGAGTTGAAGTGGTTTTTGGCAGCCCAGTGTGGTGTTGAGAGTATGGTGTGGCCAGTCGAGTGTTGTGGGCAGACTGCCCAGAACCAACTGGTAACAACATCCTTATTCTGAGAGTTAGTTGCGATTGAAGGGTGTGATATGAGGCAATGGTCGTGCACTCCATGCTGATCGCGCATGTAGCAGTTTGGCTCGAGTGGGTTTTCCGGTAGGTGTGTTGCTAGATTATGCTGCCGTTCGTGTCCGTTTGTAAGCAAGAGGATGGCTCTTTTCTTAGTAATGTCTACTGGTTAGTTGTGGGAGGTTGGTGATAGTGGGTGTGCATGTGGTTTTTATGGGGAGGGGTGTGTGGCGCACTACTATAGAGACTATGGTAGAATCGCGCGAGGGAGGCGGGGTTTTAGTGTGTGCTCTGAAGTAGAGTATGGTTGGTGCATAGAGTGAGACTGTAGCTGGAGGGGTTGTTGTGCGTGTGGTAATTACTGATGGTACAGGGCAGACAGAGTTATAAGTGGACTATCTGAGCCGGTAGATGTTTTCACGCGCGCTGCGTCGACGTTCACTCTCCCGCGCACCTGATCTTTTGACTGCAGGTAGAACAGGTTCATAAATGTAGGCGCATTCTACACTACTAATGCATGCAATAAAATTGATGTCTAGGTACCAAAATACATATGGGTCGCCTTAGGGGCCACATTTTATTCTGTTAGGGTGATAATTTAATGTTACAGCACTCAAGACCTGTACTACTGGTAGCTCCTAGAGAAACAATTGCGTTAAAAGGCAATAGGTCAGACATACTATAACCTCGAGCAAAAATATGCTTAACGGGAGATCCGCCCGTCTGTGTGACTTGGGACGTCGGCTGGTGCGGGTGTCGTCATCTGCAGCTCGACGTCTTTGACGGCGCTGCAGGACACCTGAGGGGGTTTGCGGCGCGGGCAATACACAGCCCCGATCCCAGAGCATCCCCTGCGGAGCACTGGCAGCAGGGGAAAACCTCCGCACACCGGGTGCTTTAGCTCTTTGATTGAGGCGGTGCGTTACCGCTGCGCAATCAAGGAGTTTCCCTGCTCCTCTCGGTGATCGGAAACCCGGGGTGACCCGACAGTGCTCGGGGAATGGTGCACGTCAGCTCTGGTTACTAGAGTGGCCCCCAGAGCTGTCTGTATTCAGCCAGTGATAAGACGCACATTTGTGTGGCCTAATCACTGCTCGTGTCAGACATGACACAATTAGAATGTATTAGCATATTTGAATATGATAATACTTTACTATGTGTAAAAAAAAAATAAAATGTTAAAAACAGTTCTCCCTTCATGGAGTAAAAAAAGTAAAAATAAAAATAAAAGTGTAAAAAAAGTGTAATAATAAAAAAAAATATTTAATAGATAAATATTGTGCATAAAAATTCACGCACAAAAAAACCTACACATACTTGGTATCCACACGACGTTTATAACCTGTTGAATTAAAATTAAACATGTTATTACGTGTGAAATGTGGAATGTGTGTAATCTCTCTTCTATAGAAGTTTAAAAATAAAAATACTGCAATTATTTATAATGATGAACTTAAACTATTCCATTTATGTACAACTTGTCTCGATTAAAACGAGGCCCTCATACTAACTCGTCTTGTCACTGAAAAATAATAAAAAAAGTTACACTGTTGGAAACGCAAGGAGGCAAAACTAAAGTGGTGAAGTAAAATTCTGGTAATTAACTATCTTTTCGGCGTTCGGCTGCTTAAGGTTAAGGGATGTTTTGCAAATGACTACAGCAAAGGACTTAATGGATAACATTGACCACAACTTTAAAAGAACAACCTAACCAACCATTACCAGAAATTTTCAGACCCTTTATATAAGATATTAAATCAACCAATTAACTTCTGGGGACAACTATACTTTTCCAGCAGAAATCAGAGGTATTTATAATTGGTATGACTGATTATCAAAAGTCTCTGCCTGATCCAAGCATATTAAATTACCTTTGAATTCTCCAGCACTAGTGTGCTCCACAGCCTGTTGGGCATTTAGGACAAAACCAAAAGTGCTATGACCTGGAACAGAGTAGTTATAGGAAGAAGAAGACACCAGCTGTGTGAAAAATACTGACAGCCTTACAGTTTTGCTTTTTACCTGTGCCAGAGTCTTTTTTTCCAGAGTTTGACTGGGGTTCTTTAGGCACATCAGAGGAAATGATTATGAGAGCCCATCTTCCTTGCACACAGAACATGTTTAGTTTTAATTGCATTATACATTTTGTTATTATTGCACACACGGGACATATCAGCAATTAGGTCTCATAGGTTTTTGTTGGACTAAAGTCCCCTCCAACTTACTGGTAAAGCAGTTTGACCTTATAAGGTTACATGCAATTAAGTGTATTACAATACACTTACAGTGTATTACAATATCTCAGTACAATATCTCAGTTGAAATATGTATACATAGGTATTCTATAGGAAAAGCATTACTACTAGAAAATAATAACTCTATAATACATCATTGATGTTAGTACTGTACGTATGGGTACCTTCAGGGTAATACTGACAGTACTCATGTTGGGGCCCTGATAATTTTTTTCAAGGATTTCACTCAATGGTACAAGATATGAACTGTTAATGGGCAGGGAGCCCAACTTCTTCAGCTGTATGGGGCCCTGATTGATGTCAGCCCTGACCAGATGAACAAATAGAACACCTTTTGTTTTATAGCACAGAGCCGCAGGGATAAAGCATAATACAGAACAGCTTTTCTGCATGAGGCCTAAGTAACAATATGAAACTACCTTTCAAGCTATTTTTTAAAAGGGTTGTCTCAATACATTGATTCATCTCCCCTCTGTCCTGTTTTCTCGGTTTCATTTTTTAATTCAGAGACGTGCTTACTGGCTTCTACTGGTCTGCAGTAACGAGCTGAGGACAACAGGTCTATAGCTATAGCAACCAGCACTGGAGAGATCAAACAGGCCTGTGGCTATAACGTCCTGGTTAGTTGATGCAGCCCATGCAAAAAGGGATATCTAGGAATAGGTAGGACACTGTTAATGGAGAAATATTGCAAAGTGACTGGTTTTCACAAGATCTTTAACATAAAAATAAATCCTTGTAGTGAGACAACCCTTTTAAGTGTTCCAAGCCAGCACCTGACTTGAAAAATGAATAAAATTAATGACATTTATTATATTTATTAATTAATTTCTGTTACTTATACAGGGATTCTCCAACTTTTCATCCCCAACTTCTGACTGTCTCCTAGAGACTTATGGGGCATGGCTTAGCGTGCTAACGTCATACACAGAGTTAAGTCCCATAATATCATCAGAACCTTACAAGCATTCCTCTGCCCTCTGCGTCTTCCAGCCGGCATAGAAGCTCTTTTTCACCTTACTCTAGTCCCTCACCCCCTTTGAGCTTTCTGCAATACTTACATTTGGAAACCTACATCTTCCCCTTCTGGCACTGTCATCCCCAGGTCTGTTCTCGCTGCTCAAACAACACTCACCCCCACCTGCCTCCAATGAAAAATATCACAAAGTAAAGTACTGTACACATTATTTCCATGTGCCACTGTGAGGTGCTGGTACTTGTAGTTCCATGTTCCACAGCAGATGCCTATGTAGGCTGTGGAAGTACACGTGCCAGCATGCCTCAGCAGTACATGGAAAACACATGTACTAATCAGCGCCCATTCAATTAGTACATGTTGTATGGAATGATGACACTTGCAACAAATGTAAAAGGGATGTTAACTCTTTCCTATACTATCCAAAACTATAAAAAAAAAGTGTGCCTGGAGTTACATTTAGTAAAGTTAGCTTTTCCAACTTACATACAAATTCAGCTTAAGAATAAATCTACAGTCCCTATCCGATTTGTGACCCTTTGTAACCCTTTGTGCCTGTAGAGCATTGACATATTCGATAGTGCTGTGCAAGCATTATTAGCAGGGCCAGACTGGGAATAAAAAGCATCCTTAGCACAATAACCCCACCATCCCCCACACGATATTTGCCTCAGCCACTTTTTAAAATAAAAAAAACACTAGAACCACAAGCAAGAAAGTAAAAGTGATGCATGGAAAACCCTAGTCACAGCGTCAGGGACAAGTATACGCTGCCACTAGACAAGTATCGATATAACCTACAACACCACCATATAGAGACCACATAGTGATCAGACACCAGCTCAGGTCACCAATACCTGATTGCGAATACAGCATTGATTCAACACAGAAGTAGGGTAAACCCTAACATCAGGGACTCAAAGGAAATTTCATCTGCTTTTCTTCTCCGTCTGGCCGAGACCTCCATGATGTCTTCTATGAAGAGTTGTTCTCTTCTCTGATGGGTTGTTCCCTTCCCTTTTTATCTCTGTCAGACCCAGAATGTAATTACTTATTCTTCCAGCCACTACTCGTCAATGTAGACTTTACGACACAAACATCTTAGTGTTCCCTTTGGTGTCCCACACAGTAATTGTATCTAGTGTTGAGCGATTGCCATTAAAGTCTATGGGAGAGCAACAACACCTTCATTATTACACCCAAACAAGGCTGGAAAGCGAAATAAAAATCCACAACAGTCAAATATACGAGCACATCTTAGGGAACACACTTAGGGTT
>JAODAL010085440.1:0-10585 GCA_025379985.1 Phyllomedusa bahiana
GGAGTGGCCCCAAAAAACAATGTATATTGAAAAATTTTTCTTAAAAATGTGAGAATTACTAAAAAAATTTAAAAGCCCTCTAATGTCGAAAAAAAAAAAAAAAAGACATTTAAAAAAAACCCAACCTATAGGGGAAATATGGAAATGAAGTTATAAACTTTTTGGTGAATAATTATACTTCTTCAGCAAAAATTTCAATTTTCAAAATCGCTAATTTTCCAAAATTTTCATGAAATTTTGTTTTTTTTTAACAAACAAAAAGGGGATTGTAGGATGGGAATTTTTTCTTACTAATTAAAGCCCAATGTGTCACGAGAAAAAATCTCTGAATCAAAAAGGATGGAAAAGGTCAAAAAGTTATTTCTCAAATAAATTGAAAAAATGTCAATTTCAAAAATGGGGCTTTGTCGGGAAATGTCAAAACAGGTGGGTCTTAAAGGGGGTTAAAATTTGAGGAAAATTTGGCTTCTCCTCTTTGGGGGTTTTTTTTTGCTTTCCTCTGGATAACACTTTAGCACAACAGGCTGAACTGATGAATGTCTTGTCTTTTTTCGGTTTCTGTGTATAGGCCCGAGCCCGAAAATGCCATCGGGGGTCCAGGGACCTTGTGAAGACCCTTGGTCATTTGTGAGGCCGAATGGGAGCTCGAACGAAAGTGCGGAGCATGCGAAACACAGGAAACGTGGGGGCCCTTGAAAAATGGGGAGTGCAAAAGGGGTCCTTGATGTCTATGGCGGCCAAAATTCACTCTGCCCAGAGAGGTATCACCGCCCGGAGGGATCCATGGGGAAACCGGGAACTTGCACATACTGGTTGAGCCCCTTTTTGACCCAAAACCCCGGCCTCACTGACCGTCCTTTTTTGGGGACCAAAAAAAGGTTTGAGTAAAAACCCCGAAAAAAAACCGGACTCGGGGGAAACCCGGGGAAATCCTCCTTGAAGGTGGAGGGGCGGATTGCCAGAAAAAAAAGCCGACCCTGGCAGAGAAGCGGGGGGAAGAAAGGGGAAAAAACCGTGATTGGGGGGAGAACTGAAGTGAATCTTGTTACCTGAAGTGACATCTTTCGAACCCCGGGATCACGACCCCAATCTGCCCGAAAAACCTGGAAGGGAGGAAGACCCCCCTCCCAGACAAAATTTTTGGGGGGGGGAAACCCTCAAACCAAGGCGATTGGTGGAGGAACCCCTTTGGGGGTTTGCGAGGACCGCCAGAACTAAATGGCTGGTGAGGGGCACTTAGCCTCCGAGGAACGGGAGACTTTCCCTGCAGCCGGCCTGTAAGAAAAGTTCCAAAAGGGCTGAAAATGGGCGTGAATGGCGCTGCGTCGGCTGGCTCTGAGGGAGGAGCGTACTACAACCCCCCTTTGGCCTTGAAAAAACTCGTGCAAACCTTCCCCCAAAACTTACCGCCGAGAACGGAAGCAACCCCCCAAAAACTTATTGGAGGCGCATCCGCAACCAAGATTTCAACCACAGGGGGCCACGCTCAACGAAGTGTCGCAGCGCCTTAAAACGGGAACGAGATTCAACATTTCCCTCTTAGAAGCTCCAGCGACACCCCTTGCTGCACTGCTTAGGCCAGCCCATGCAAGCTTGGCCCCGCGAAGATCCAAACGCAGGTCGCAGGGCTGCCCCGGCCGCCTCAAAGGCAGACTCGCACAAACAATGCCTAACAGGATGTTTCCACACTGGCAACCAATTACTCAAACCCCGGGAGTGTGGGGAACACCAAACGCTGCTGCGTTTAAAGGAACCTCCTCCTGGGAGGTTTTGGAATTTCATCTTTAACAAAAGGGGGCTCTGACAGCCCGAATGGGGGCTTGGACCGCTGCACCCCGTTCCATCATCTGTCTGGTTTGGAGTCAGAACAAGGAGTCCCCCCTTGAAAAAGCCCAGTCCCCCGGGATGGACCATTTCTTGGCCTTGTCCGTCAGAAGAGAGTCAGGTGATAACGAGGGGGAAGAGCTCTAACCCTTTAGCGAATCCCCTAGGGGTGCGCGGACCTGGGAGAGCAGGGGTGGGCAGCGAGCAGAGAAGCAGCACCTATGGCCAAAAACAAGCTGGACAGTCTGGACAGGTCGCCCCTGCTAGTGAGGAGTTTGACCCCCTTAAGGGGCCACCCACCCCTTTAAAGGAGGGGTCAGGCCCCCTTTTGAAACAGGCGCGGCGAAGTAAGTAGTCATGTTTTTTGGCCCCTCGCCCCTCGAAAGGACTGGTGCAGGGACGGGGCAGGATAAAGGCCCAAAGAAAACCCAACTTACGCCCCAAGGTGCTGTGTCCCCCGGGAAACCCAGGAGATGCACCAAAAGCCCCCCCGAAACGCCAAAAAATGGTTTTTGGCTCCCCCCCCAAACAGGTCCGGGGTGGGGCCCCTGCCCATCCTGGGGTGTTTGGGGCCGCCTCCGGGGTGGTGCAAGCCCAGGGGAAGGCGCGGCCTAGTTGCGACCTTGGCCTCCGGAAGCTAAATTTTATCCTGTGGCCCGCGGCTCGGCCCCGGAATGCCGCGGAAGCGGGTAAGGAGCACTCTCGACCCCTGGGAGGCCAATCCTACCCCCCAGCAGCCAGTGCCGAGCCCAGACGTGCCCTGCTGCCTAGCGCCATTTATCGTTCAGCAGGGGGAAAGAGCCCCCGCCCCTCGGGAGCCCAACATGATCGGGGAAACGTCGCTGGGGGAAAAATGCTTGCCCGAACGCCGACGCAGCAGGCCAACATGCCTGCTGCCTAGTATCTGCTACGGGTGAGCGGGGGGAATGTGCTCCCGCCCCTGGGAAGCCATCCCCCTCCCAAGACCGGGAAAAGGGATGGCGCTGGGGGGCCGCAGGAAAACAGAATTCCCAGGGCCCTCCAAACAAAGAAAAATAAACGGAAAACCCCCGACTACCCGCAAAATGGAGGAAGTCTGAGTACTCCCCTATCCGACGTCGCGGCAACACCCATTCGGTACCATGCACCCGGGGGTGAGGCTACCGGAATCTGTAAAAACGCCACGGAGGCGACAGTTGGGGACGGGTGAGCGGCGAAAAGGAAGACCAGCCAGCTAAAAAAAAAAATAAAACCGACTGGTTTCCTGAGCCCCAGAGGGGGGAAAGTCACGGAAAATTACGCGTGCGCCCCGTAGGTGGAGCCAAAGCTCGACACATTCCCAAAGGGGAGAGCCGAGGCCGATCACCCTTCCACAAGGGGAGGCCAGGGCTCGATCCCATTCCACAAGGTAGAGCCGAGGCTCGTCCCTTCCACAAGGGGGGACCCAGAGGCTCGATCACCTTTCCCCCAAAGGTGAGAGCCAGGGCTGATCACCTTTTCCAAAGGTAGAGCCAGAGGCTCGATCACCATTCCACAAGGTGAGAGCCAGAGGCTCGATCACCATTCCACAAGGTGAGAGCCAGAGGCTCGATCACCATTCCACAAGGTGAGAGCCAGAGGCTCGATCACCATTCAAAGGGTGAGAGCAGGCAGACCGATCACCTTCCACAAGGTGAGACCCAGGCGCTCGATCACTCCTGAAAAAGAAAAAAAAAATAAGTAACAAAACCCCTGGCGTCGCAGGAGGGTATAGGCCATTTGGGCCCCCGGACCCAACATTAGGCCCCCTAGTGTCCCCCCTCCTAGGGGGGGGCCCTTACCCAAGGGCTGTGTCCCCCAAATGACTTTGGGGGAGGGGGGTTGTGTTTTTTTTTTTTTTTTTTTTAAACCCTTGTTTGCTGTCTTTTTCCTTTAAGATTTCACCTTGTGCTGCTGTGACATGGGGAAATTGTATTTACAGCTAATATCTCTGGGAACATGGGAACTGCACTTGCCACAATGCCCCTAATTAAATTTTGTAAAAGGGGACAGATGTAAGTCGGAACGGTGTTAAGTCGGGGACTGCCTGTACATCCTGTTACACTTTATGGCACCCCCTCCTGTTACCTGCTATGGTAGGGTGTAATAAGTGAAGGAGGATCGGCTGTAAATTCAGATTTCCTTCCTTTTCTTCCATACCCGTACTTCAGATGTCAATAAGGGATTAATGCTTGCTGCAGGAATTGGTCATCAAGCCTGAGTGGCTATCCTGGCTAAGGATTCTGTCTCCTTTTTCCAACAAAATCTATTGATAGCTTTTCATTTGCATTGACTTTTAGATTGTAATTTGCGCCATATTCCCTGCATAGAGGAAGAGATGAAGTAAGATTGTAGTTATGAATTCAAAAGCTCTTCAATTTGTCTATGGGGGTGATGAAATACTTTTGTCTTGCTGAGTCCTAAAAGTTGAAACCCCTCCCTTTCTTTCCTTGCTCCCCAGCTTTTAGGCATTTAGACCATATTCTGGCAGTATTGTATAATTTCTTAGATTGAAATACCTCTTTGATTGTGATGCATGGGACAAAAATATTTGTGTATGCTTGATATATAGGATTTTTGACTTAGCCTTAAAGGGTGCAACTCCTGCATCTTGGAATGGTTCCTTGTCAATAATCCTGCTGGATTTTTACCAAACTGCTATAATCAAGGGAGAACTCTAGCAGGAAGTGTTTCGTTTTCCTGCAGTGCCTCCTTTGGGGAAATGAGGTATTACCAGGTGTTTGTGTAATAGATGACAAGTTATGTCAGAGAGGTACCTGTTTTGTAAATGCTCTCAACCCTGACCAAGTCTGAGTATCCTACCCCTCTCTATTAACTATAGATTCTCTAATGTATTTATGAAAGGGGTTTTTCTAAACCCAAACAACCCTTTAAACCCCTTACTTCCAATTTTCCCCTTATCGTCTGGTAGACTCCCTGGAAAACCTCCCTCCGAACTCCAGGTCTCGTGTATGGTAGGTTTGCCCCTAATCTGGTAAACCACAAATGGGACGGTTTTTTTGCCAGGGGGCCAAACGCCGTATTTTATTTGTACCCCTATTCGATCTGGAACTTTTAGAAAACCCCTTGGGGGATGCTATTAGGGTAGTTACACAGTTATTTTTAATGTTTTGGCCCCCGATTTTTCAGCGCCCATAGCAGCATCAAAACCTCTTCTCAAACATGCTTTTTCAGGTTTTTGACGAAGTTTTGACAAGGTTTTCATCCATACAAATTATTATTTATTTATTTATTTTTTTAGTCATTACATTTTTTATTAAACAGAATTTTTTTTTTTTTCCCAAGGAAACAGAAGGGACATTGTCCCAAACAAACAGAACATACAGAGCAAAAATAAGACCTCAACAAGCCAATAACAACCATTAGTACCCCAAATTTAAAAAAGGGTGACATGTAAAAAGTTATCAAAACGCAATAGGTCTCCACGTGCAGACAAGTACATTCAAGATCAATAAAACAAGTAAACTTTTGAAAAGGGAAACAAGTTTACTAGGTATGGATTATCAGTTGGCATATACTGAAGTTGTCCAGACCTGCCATTTTTGTTTGTGTTTCAAAATCAAATGAGGAGGAGTTGTGAGGTTAAGTTCGCTATGAAATTGAGGATTGACCCTGTTCAGAACCTCTGTGAAATTTGGGGTGAGCGTTGACTTCCAGTGGTAAGCTAAACTAAAAACTAGTACTTTAGAAAATGCTGAAAAAACCCCTTTTTTAGAGTGTGGTAAAAACATCCAATTCTAGTAAAGCAAGCTCTTGCGTAAGGGTGACCTGTGTACAATATATATAGTTTGGGCAGGGTTCTCTCTCCCTACAAATTTATAGCCAGGGCAAAAATCGTGCTGAAAAACTCATAAAAAATGCCCGAGTACCTGCTAAAAAGAAATCAGACATATACACAGAAAACCCAAATTTTGGGCCCTTTTTTAATATGATGACAAATTTGCGTATACACTAGTGCAGAAAAATATGGCGTAAAAAGGGGCCAAAAAATAGTCAAAAATTTACTGTTTGGTTGGTATGAGTCTTTTTTACTGGCTGTGGGTTGCTCTTTAAAAGTGGTGGGTGCCCGGGTAAAGATCATGAGATGCCCCCCGACATTTTCTTTGTGCATAAGGGGGCCACATTTTAGCTGGTTGAACGAAAGCGATTAATGTGCTGTTACCCCGCTTGGTGCTGTTAGGGAAAACCAAGTCCAGTAAAACTGAAGGGTACCCCATCCCCTTTTCAGCTTTCCCCCAAAGCTTTACAACAGGTGTAAAAAAGGGGGGTGTTTTGTCAAAAGAGGGCGTTCAAGTAAAAAATGGGGGGGTGGCCCAAACAAACCAAAAGGCAAGCTGAATTCAAAATCGCCCCAAGACCACTTCCCAAAAGTTGGGAATATCTTTAACCCCTTCCGATACAGAAAATACTGGTACGCCTAGGGGAAGTGCATTCCCGAAAAAGACGAGCCACGCACGATGTGACATTTTAAAATCAGTATTTAAGTAGGCATCATGTCCATCATCCCCCGGGACAAAAACGAAAAAAAAAAATAAAAAAAACCCTATATTGCCCATTTTTCCACTTTACAAACGCCAATCGCCCCAAAAAATAAAGTAATCGTATTTATCACCGCGTGTGTAACAACCTACCCTACAAATCTGTTATGTTAATTAACCCGCACCTTAGGGTGTCCGCAAACCTGAAATGGGGCCCAAATAAAATCGTATTGAAAGAGAGATTCCAGAGTCCGATAGGTGCTCCTCCTACTCTGAGGCTTGTGGTTGAGCCAAATAGCGCACTAGGCCACATATGGGATATCTCTAAAAATAGTATAATTAGGGGAATCTATATTAAGTTGCTTTTCCCTTGTCACTTCTTCAGTGTTCCTGTGAGTAATGGTTAAAAACTGAAAATCTACAAAAAAAAGTACAATTTTGAAATTTCACCTCCGCTTTGCTTTAATTTCTGTGAAATACCTAATGGGTTAATAAACTTCCTAAACACTGTTGTAAATACCTTAACCCTTTAACGCCTGCCAACTTTTGATGTCGGGTGGTGCAGGTCGTTCGTCTGCAGCAACATCTTTTGATGTCGCTGCAGACCTCAGGGATGTCCGCTCCCCAGCGCTTAACCCTTTGATTGTTGCGGGCTTTCTCCTGCTTTGTCAGTTGATCAGGACTCTTGGTGACCCGACAGAACCTGGGGAATGGCTACACAGTCAGCCCTGGGGACCTAGAGTAGCCCCAGTGCTATCTGTGTAAGAAGCCAACTATCAGGGCACACTATGTACTACCCTGATCACTGCCTGTGATAAAAAGACACAGATAATAATGTATTAGCATACTAAGTGTAAAAAAAAAAATTGTAACACCGTTATCCCTTTATGGGATTTAAAAAAACAAAGTATAGAAAAAATAAAAATATTTAATAAATTGTGCATACATTGCACACAAAAAAACCTACACATTAGGTATCCACACCCCATAATAACCTGTAGAATTAATAGAACAAGTTAAGTGTGAAATGTGAATGGTGTAAAAAAATTATGCAATAATTTATAAGTCAACTTAAACTATTCCCCAAAAAGTCCCCAATAAAACGAGGCCTCAAAGAACTGCGTCATTGAAAAAATAAAGTTACGACTGTTGAAACGCAAGGGGGCAGAAAGTGCTGGTCATTAAATACTTTTCAGGCGTTGGGGTTAAGGGGTGTAGTTTCTTAGATGAAGTCATTTATGGGGGTATCTAACATACAGCCCTCTCAATGCCACATCAGACCTCGACTGGTCCCTAAAAAAAAAAAGTTGCAAATTTTCTTGAAAATGTGAAAAAATTACTACTAATTTCTAAGCCCCCTAATGTCATAAAAGATAGACATTTAAAAATGATGCCAACCTACAGTGAACATATGGTAAATCCTAGTTATAAACTATTTTGAGCGGAATAACTGTCTGTCTTACACGCAGACATTTTTGAAGTTTGAAAATGGCAAATTTTTCACGATATTCTGATATTTTTCAAGGATTGCTTGGACCAAAATTTCTTACTAAGTTAGAGCACATTGCGTCATGAGAAAATCTCTGAATCGCACAAATAGATAAGTGTCACAAAATTATTTTCACATAAAGTGACATGTCAGATTTAAAAAATGGAGTCAAAAAAAGGGCAAAACTGGCTGCGGCGGTGAGGGTCAAGAGTGCTTTAACACAGTGCGTTTTTTGGTGCGTTTTGACGTGTTTTTCGGATGCATTTTTTTTTTGTGTAGAAAGGCACTGCAATTAATGCTGTACAAATTTTTGCATCAAAAACGCACCAGAGACGCAGCTGCGTGTGAAAGCACCCTTAAGAAGTGAGCTTTACTGTATATCAGGAATGTATTTTACTAGAATTGATTATAGAGACCTTTTTACACAAAATATGGGGACATTGCATAACCTCAGGAAAATAGAAATATTACCCAAACCCTTTAGTAAATTAACCTCTTTCCTATGCAGCCTATATATATATATTTTTTAATATTGCTTTCATTTTTTTCCTCCCCACTCAACCAAATTTTACAAGACATATGAGCTCTTGTTTTTTTTGGCAAGATGTACTTTTTAATAGCGCCATTGACCATACCATGAATGGATGGGGAAACTGCCGGGAAAAAAATGTGGTGTGAAGTGTGGGAAAAAAGTTCTTTCCTAATTTTTTGGGGTATTCTTTTTTGGTGTTTACTCTTTGATTCATAATGTTATCTAATTCGCAGATCGGTACAATTTTCCCGGGATACCAATATATAGAGGGTTTTCTTTATGCTTTAGTACTTAAAAATAAATAAATAAATATTCAATATGTTTTACCTTTTGTGCTTAAGAACCATATTTTGCCACCAGTACCTTTTTGTGTTTTTCCCCCTATGGACCGGGTGATTTTTTTTTTTTTGGGCTGAAGTGTTGATAGTACGGTGAAAAAAAACAGTGTTCATCAAGTTCAACCAAGGGGGGGGTAAAATGTGGTTGAAGGGGGGGAGACAGGATTTTGCCCAGCCCCCAACAGTTAATGCCCCGAAACCCCAAAGGGGAAGAACCCAAATTCCCAGGGGGGAACTCCAGATCAGACCCAGTGCCGCCACCCCGCCAACCAGAATTTAATACAGTACGCATTTTTTAAAATTCTTTTTTTTCAGGTAGATATCTAAACTTTCTTGAAACCCACTGTTCCTGCAGTAACCACTCCTCAGCAGACTATTCCCCAATGTACACTTCTTGCAGTGAAAAATGCTTTTTTCCTCTAAGATTGAATCCTTTTCTCTCTGGAAAAGGGGGGTCCCCCTTGCTTTGAGGGGGACATTAATTTTTTTCCCCTCTTTTTTGTAGGGACCTTTTGTATATTTAAAAATTTCCCATCGAAGCCTCTTTTCTTAAGACTAAATAAATCAATTCTAAAAACCTCTCCTCAAACTAAGATGTCCATTCTCCTTAAGTTTGGTGCTCGTCTTTGCAACTCTCTCTAGCCCATTTTCATCTCTTCTTAAACTTGGGGCTTTTTTAAAACCGTACTAATAGTAACTATGAGATCGGAGCCAGTAAGTAAGCCTGCCCATACTCCATTACCGGATTATGACTTAGTTTAGTCAAATGTCGTAAAGGGTAAACGCAAGCACACAGGGGCTTAAGGGGAAATTATTTTTCTCATTTGTCCCTTTTTTTCAATTGTGATCAGGTGGTATATTAAAATCTTTGGTGCTAGGGTCTCCATTTTTATATAGTGTAGCGGCTTTATTTAGAAAAAAAACTTTTGACAAATGTAACGTCAGAAACTTGAGATTTAAGAATATGACCCTTTATTTTTAAAGGGGACCAAAATTTTTATACTACGCCAATAGGAAAAAAACTTAAAAAAAAAATAACCTTTATTTAATACCTCATTAAAAAAAGTTTTCAAAGGGCCCCAACAGACAAAAAAGGGGACTCCATAAAACCCTACAGAATCTACAATAACCCAGCCTTCAGAACACGGGATATCGTCCGATAAGGAGCTCCCTCTGGGGCCAACCCTTACACTAGCTGACCCTAGAACCCCTGTCCCAACATGTTTCAACCCCCCCTAGATAACAAAGGATTTCCTCAGGGGCTTTTTTTTAAAGGGGGCATATACAAGGGGTATATATTAAAAAAAGCAAGGGAAAAAAATATATTTCAAAAGAATACAATCACTATTAGACAAAAGGTGTAAAAAAAAAAGACGTGGTTATACACAAATATTTCGTGTTTTAATGAGGTTTTCCCTTTCCCCCCTTTGGGCGAAAGGGGCCCTTTTTCGGGCTTGGACCCGGGGCCAAATTGTGGGTATATGGGACAAAATTTTTTCCCCATTTTTTGGGAACTTTACCGTCGTAAGAGAGACACAATGAAACCCCTTTAAACGTCAGACGCCATTTTTTGGGGTATACTATTATCTAGAAGTATTGACGTGGATCCCTTTTTATACGCTAACCCCATGATTTGGCCTAAAGGGCCTATTTTTTTTTCCCGTCACGAGGCTGTCAGTATGACTTGCAAATAAATTTTTTGGTGTTTGTTGCGGTTTTACACTAACAGATGTTAACCTGCCCATTATCACTCAAAAAAAATAATAAATTCCCCAAAAAACCAAACAAATTTTCCCCCTTTAAACAACATGCAAAAATTCTCTTTGATTATTTGTTAAAGTCCACATCCCACAATATTTTTAAAACACCAAAAATTGAGGGAAAGAAACAACTCACGATTTCAAAA
>JAODAL010085441.1:0-10585 GCA_025379985.1 Phyllomedusa bahiana
CTTTTTTTTTTTAAGGGGGGGCTGCGGTTTGGGGCTTGCTGCATTCCGGGACAGGATATTCAATGCCCAGTTCAAGTAAAAAGGGTTCTTTTCCCCAACCCCTTCGGGCACTTTTAATTTGTGGTTGATCGGTTTAAGGGTCAGCTGTGGACAAACCAGGATAGGAATGGGTGTGAATTTTTTCTGGGGCTTTTATAGCCAAGGTGTCCTAAAAACAGGTACCTTTGACTTTTTGGGCTGTTAATTCCCAGCTTCCCACCCTTTTTGGGGTTAAGAATAAAGGTTTTTTTGCCCCCCATAGACTTTAATGGTCAGGAGAATCGACTATCAAAAACCCTTTATCGTGGGGCCGACATCGATCGATTCGATACCACGAATCCCAAAACACTAGTATGAGGGCGGGACACCCCATCTTGTTTCCCTGCATATAATTGTTTAAAAAAGATGAAGGGGGCAAATTCTGGATCAGAAATTGCCCCCAAAGGGATGATCCAAATCCTCCTGATTTTCTTGGATATTTTTTAACTTTCCCTTAATCACACCAAAGCATTGTGTCTCGTTGGCTAAAAATACATCCACGGTGTCCAAATTTATCTCAAACTGTAAATAAAACCTTCAAAAGTTTCCAAAGACATACCATCATGGGGGCTTCCCAAAGGGTTTAAAGGGCATATAATCCAGTTATGAAAAACTTCTGACGTTGCATAAAGTAATACAAATGAAACTCCTTTCATTTTTCTGGATTTGGCAATATAATAATTTGAAACCCAATTGACCAAAAACAGGAAAGGGGCTTTTTCTGATTACATGTCAATATGAGAAAAACATGCATAGGTGTCTTTTTTATAATGTGTATGTAAACTTCTGGTTTCAACTGTATATTCATTAGTTTTGTAGGGAAAGATTCAGTAAAATTTGTATTTTATTAATTTAAATTCCTGCTTATTCTGGGGTTTAAATCCGTAGGGGGGTTTCAGGATTGACAGTTTTTTTGTATGATCGTATACAGAGACGTCAATCACGATAAAACCCGCTACTGGGCCCTAAACCCAAATAAGCAGGGATTTTAAAAAAAAAAAAAATAAAAAAAAACTCTTTCTTTTTTCCCACAAAGCTATATTACAATCTGCTCAGTTCTTGCTTTCAGCAGATTACACAGCATGTTAAAGGGGTTACCTGTGAGTTTAATGATTTCATAGAACACTAAAACCATTTTATTGAAAAAAAAATATTCCCTTCCCTTTATGGTTTCTTTTTTTGCCTCCTATTTCAAACCATGAAACCACTTTGCAGAAACTTCCTGGGTTTGGAGTCAGTAGCTCTCCAGCAGCTCTTTCCTACAAGTAACACAATGCACTGCAGTTACAATCTAGGACTTCTCTGCCCCCACCCCCCCTAATTTTCCTAGCACTGTTCAGCCCTGTCCTGTACACTCTTACATGTTCATTTTCAGACATGTACACCTCATGCCCCTGTATCTGTGCTCCAGTTCACTGCCTGGTCGCCTGCAACAGGTTGCACATAGCACAGTGCGACAATCTGTTTATAACATGGTAAACATTCTTTCCCCATCCTATAATATGTGTAATAAAAGTACAAATATAATTTGGTTTATATATATTTCTAGAGTATGTACTGTACATCCCAGACAGCAGCAACACAGCTATCCCATCGTTGTAACTCTGACTGCTGGAAGGGCATCACCCAACTATCCTGTAACGGCATCCAAAAGGGGGGTGAGTCACCCCCCCCCACACAATCATTTTTAATCATGGAAACTGTTGCCGCTATAGGAGGGGGCATCACCTTCCCCCGGGGCAGTGTCTCATATGTTAACCCCGGCACCAATACAATCAAAAACATAGTTGCTGTAATTCGAGCTTACACACCCCAATCAAACAATGTCTTCCGACCAGGTGAAAAGGTCTATTTAGCAAAATTATCAAAAAGAACCCTTTTACCTCCAGAAAGGTAAAAATCATAAACAATAATGAAGGGACCTAGACCTACATCACATGAAGTCCAATTAACAGGAAAGTGTCCCATTATTGTATAACACCCCCCCCTGCACCGTTTTAATGTTTACATTCCGTCACACACGTTTTCATAGTGACTGATGATCACTGAGGCGCCAGCTCTTCTTTTCTCAGTCACGCCCACTAAGAGGATGTTTTTTTGACTGAGCCTACTTCACAGCACACCCGAGTGATGACAAAATGTCCTTTGAGGCAATGGACAATACTCACAGATTTTGGGGGAAAAGGGGAAAAGGCTCGTGCTTGGTTTTGCAAAGCAGAAAAGGTAAAGACGTCGCTGCAGGCGAACGACCTTAATGATGTCAAAAACCAGCAGGCGGCCATTTCGTTATGGGATTAAATGTGACAGGTTCCCTTTAAGGGAATTAGTCAGGCGACTGACGCTGCTCAAGGTTGAAAGAAAAAAAAAAATTATAACAACAACAAATTACAAACAGGATATGTTCACATGGCATCTGCGTTCACGGTACCCGCAATAGCCTGCGTTTCAAAGAAAAAGGAGGGCCAGCGTGTACTCGCAACAGTGCAATGGCCTTGCCTCTTATTGGTTTAGTATTTCTCGACACGTATGCACCTGAAAGAAGTGACGTGTCACTTACAAGCCTCACAGTACACCCTGCGAAATACGAGCATTTTATATAGCACCAGGGCCGGACTGGGAATAAAAATCAGCCCTGGCACAAAGCCCCCAGCAGCCCACATACAATATCCGCTTAAAAATTCCTTTTTTCTCGCCCTCGCCATTTTTCTAAAATAAACTACACATAAAGCTCTTTCACACAGTGTTTTGATGTGTTTTTGGTGCGTTTTTGGCGAAAGGCAGACAAAAAAAAGGTTTACATTTCTACACAAAAAGCACCAAAACCGCTCCGGTAAAAGCAGCCTACACACAAGCAAGAAAGAAACAGGGTGCGAAAACCCCCATCACAGAGCAGGTTTTGCACTTCTTTTACAATGGGGCAAGCCCCACGACACTAAAAAGACCAGCACAACCTAAACCCCACCAACACACACCATATCAGGCCCCATCACATGAATACGCACGACTCAACACAGAAGTAAACTTACCCCTGACAGCAGGGACTACGGAGACGTCATCTCTATGGGATTGTTCTCTTCTCCTTTTCGTCTCCTCGGGCCCCAAACCCCCATGACGTCACCCCTGATGACTTTTCCCTTCCATTTCTTTCTCTTCCGGTACGCATGCAATGTCTTTTTTCTACGGCCACTACCGTCTCTGTGAATTACCACAAATACATCTAGACCCCTCTTTTTTTCCGCACTTTCCTACAATTCCCCCCAAACGCGTATTTAGCCCCCTAAAAATTAAAATTAAAAAATGTCAATAAGGGGCATGTAAAAGGTAGACCCCCATGGGTAGGTAGACGGGCCCTACCCCGTAACAGCCAGGTAGCAGGGCTGCCCCCGAATTAGCCAGGTAGCTGGGGCTGCCCCCAGTAATTACCAGGTAGCAGGGCTGCCCCCAGTAATTACCCAGGAGCTGGGGCCCCCCAAATTTTTTAGCCGGTAGCTAGGGCTGCCCCAGAAATTTAGCCGGTAGCAGGCCCCCCCAGAATACCCGGGGTACTGGGGCCGCCCCCAGTAATTTACCAGTAGGGCCGTAATAGCCACTGGGGCCAGGCCAGAAATGTAGCCAGGCGGGGCATTTATAGGCAACGGCAGTAGTAGCTAACAGGGCGGGAATTAGCTAGGGGGGCAGTATTACTAGACAGGGCAGTATGAGCTAACGGGGCGGGCTGACAGACGGGGCAGGCTACAGCTAGACAGGGCAGGCATACAGCTAACGGGGCAGGCATACAGCTAGACAGGGCGGGCTACAGCTAGACGGGGCGGGCATACGCTAGACGGGCAGGCATACACTAGACAGGGCGGGCATCAGCAGACAGGGCAGGCATACAGCTAGACAGGCAGGCAACAGCTAACAGGGCAGCATCAGCTAACAGGGCGGAAAAACAGCTAGACGGGGCGGCATACACTAGACAGGGCAGGATACAGCTAGACAGGGGGGCTACAGCAGACAGGCAGCATACAGCTAGACAGGGCGGGCATACAGCTAGACAGGGCGGCATACAGCTAGACAGGGCGGCTGTAGCTAACAGGGCGGGCATTAGCAGACAGGCAGGCGTACTAGACAGGGCAGGCATTAGCTAACAGGCAGGCATGTACTAGACGGGGCAGGCATGTACTAACAGGGCAGGCATGACAAGACGGGCGGGCAGTACAGACAGGGCAGGCATGAGCAGACAGGGCAGGCATGTAGCTAGACAGGGCAGGCATGTAGCTAACAGGGCAGGAGAGCTAGACGGGCAGGCATGTACAACGGGGCAGGCAGTAGCTAACAGGGCAGGCATGTAGCAAACAGGGCAGGCATGTAGCTAGACAGGGCAGGAAAGTAGCAGACAGGGCAGGTATGAAAGCAGACGGGGCAGGTTTTTACTAGACAGGCAGGTATGGCTAGACAGGGCAGGTATGTACTGAAGGAAGCCATACAGGCAGACAGGGCAGGCATACGGGGGCGGGCATACGGGGAGACAGGCAGGCAATAGGCAGACAGGGCAGGCTATGGGCAAAGGGCGGCATAAGGCAGACGGCAGGCATATGGGCAACAGGGCAGTATACGCTAACAGGGAGGTAACACTAGACGGGCATTAATAGCTAACGGGGCGGGAACACAGACAGGGCGTAATAGCTAGACGGGGCAGGTATACGGGAGACGGGGGCAGTATATAGCTAACGGGGCGGCATACAGGTAGCCAGGGCAGGTATCAGGTAACCGGGGCGGTAACAGTAGCCGGGGCGGTTATAGCTAGCCAGGTCCAGGTATACAGACCGGGGCAGGTATAAAACTAACGGGGCAGGTAACAACAGACGGGGCAGGTATTACTAGGCTGGCGGGTATATACAGGCGGGGCAGGTATACAGCAGGCAGGGCGGGTATACAGGTACCGGGGCACATACAGGAGCCGGGGCGGTATATAGCTAGGCGGGCAGGTAACAGGTACCCGGCTGGTAATACTAGGCGGGGCGGGTATACAGGTACCGGGCTGGTATTACTGCGGGGAGGTACCAGGCCGGATATACAGCGGGACAGGTAGCCGGGCGGAAAATAAAGCTGGGCGGGACAGGTAGCCAGGTTTGGATATAGCGGGCGGGACAGTACCAGGGCTGGTATATAGCTAGGCAACAGGTACCAGGGCGGGTATATACTAGGCAGGACAGGAGCCAGGGCTGGTTATCTGGGCGGACGGTACCCGGGCTGGAAAATAAGTAGCCAAAGGGTACCCAAGGCTGGTTTTAAAACTAGCCAGACAGGTACCAGGGCTGGTAAAACACCGGGGACAGGTACCGGGGCGGAATAACTACCAGGACAGGTAGCCAGGCAGCTTTTTTAAAAAATAATAAAAACTTTATTTTACCTAAGTCCGCTCTGCTTCCTCTTCGCTTTTTCCCCCGGGAGGCCGCCGCAGCAGGTGGGGGACGCGGAGGGGGGCGCCATATTCATCACATCGCGCGCCCCCCGCGCCCTGGGAGCTGACAGACGGGGCATAATCCCCCTGTTCAGGCCTCGGCCGCTGCTTGCACCGCGCAGGCAGGGGTGGCCGTATGGCTGCAGGCTGGGTCGGTGACCCGGGCCTCAGCCCTGTGGGGATGGGGGCCCGTCGGCCCCTGGGACAGGGGGCCGGTCGCTAATCGACCAGCGGCCCCCTGTGCCCCACAGGAGGCCCGGGACCGGGGCCCCCGGGGAA
Source organism: Phyllomedusa bahiana (assembly GCA_025379985.1). NCBI lineage: Eukaryota > Metazoa > Chordata > Amphibia > Anura > Hylidae > Phyllomedusa > Phyllomedusa bahiana. Next base: position 5,804 of record JAODAL010085441.1, read on the forward strand.
AACACTGGCCCCACGGCGGGCGATCCCAGCCGGCCCTGCGGGGCCCGACCCCACGCCCGCCGGGCAAATGCCCGGTTTGCCCTATGCCAGTCCAGGCCTGCATAGCACTCAATGAAAGCTATGATATTACCATATTTGCGGGGTGTACTTTGGCACAATTACGTGCTGTAGTTTGCCCTGCAAATACACCATATGAACATACCCATATCCTTGATAAAGCTATGGCTCTTAAAAAGTTGAAAAACAGAATTTACTGTGATAAAAATAATCCTAAAAAGAAACCAATTAGGACATCACTGTAAGATATAACCTGCGGAAAAAAAGGAACTTGCTATACCACACAGTGAGGGTCATAAAAAAAAAAACTCAAAACATTGCGGTTGCTTTTTTTCCCCATCCCCCTCACAAAAACAAAATAAGTTTTATAACGGTAACATTAAAATTTACCTTGTCGCCCCCCTCAAAAAACAAACAAACATGCTATGTAAAAAAAAAAAAAGTTATTAATAGGGATGAACGATATCACCAAAAGTTGAAATCGGCACGGTTTTTAGGCTTATCGGAAATTTCCGATCACGCAATAGTCTAGGTGACAATCTTACAGATAATCTATTACTATCGTGCGATTTTCAGCGTTTCCTGTCAGTTTGCCAGCCAGCCAATCTGCTCCGAGGATAGAGGGGTGTGAGGAGGATATACAAGGTCACCACTTTGCGGTGTATGGATCTCATTGGCTGCAAAAATCACGTATCCTCGTTTTATCTATGCAACTGCATTTCCTGTTTGAGCTCATTCTCTGTCTATGCCACTTGACAGAAGGACGTGTGTCTGTCTGCATTTAAACCAACAGCTATTCTAACAGCTCTGAGAGATAGTCTCTTCTAATACAAGAAACCATCCACCTACCTACAGCTTAGAATAGAGTTAGATTAGAGAATTTCACTTCTTATCTAGTTAGAGAAAGTTTTAAGGTTATCTACTGGTGTGTGTGTAGCCGTGAGGCTGCGGGGGAATTCGGCAGCAGGAGAGGCTTTTGAAAGGAAGGGAGATATTTTGCAGCTCAGTGTGTTATGTGATCTTGAATTGAAAAAGCATAGTTTTTTACCACTTTTTTGGCCAGCAGACCTCTGATAGGAGGTGAAATTGTCCCTGTTTCTTCAGTTCTATTGCAATCACTGCGTGTCAGTGTTCCCAAAACCGACATAACTTATCCCTATAACTTTTAAATAGTTCTAATGAAGTCCGTGCATCTTTTTCCTGCAAAGAGCTCAGTTGTACGCAAATTGTGTTATACATATTTCCTAGTAAATTGCGCCTGTAGTCAGTGGTGTGAAGGCCGCCATATTAATCCATATAACATTTAAATACTCTTATTGCAGTCAATGCGTCTGTTTATATTTTATATTTCTGAACATGGAGCGAACTGCAGGTGGTAAGCGAGCAAAGAGGGGTGTAGGACATGGAAGTAGAGGTACGAGAGAAGGTGCTTCTTCCTTTAATCTGTGGGTCATGTGGGTTGTGGGGTCATGCTGTGGTCCAGGACAGGCATATTCAATGCCCAGTTCAACTAATATGATGGTTCAATTAATACTGCCTTCCGGCACTTTTTAATTTGTGGGTCATGCTGTGGTACAAGACAGGGATAGTGAATAGTCTGTCACTTTTTTTCTGTGACTCTTGTTGCCCAATTGTCTTGCCTAAGATGTAGCACGTATCCAGTTTCCTGTTGTGGACGTTAATTCCAGCTTCTCCACCCCTGTTAGGGTGTAAGAATGACGCTGTTGTTCCTCTCCCATAGACTTTAATGGTCATCGGCGATAATCTGTTATCGACTATCGGCATGATAATTGACGATATCGACTCGATAATGATAGTTGATACAATCGCTCATCACCCAAGGCGGCTAGAGGGAAATTAGGACACCGGTTGATCAATTTTAGAGAACAGTTTCCAAAACAAAGTGAATTTCCATAACCAGGTCATTAAATATTTTCAAAGCACGCTTAAATTCAAGGGAGTATGTGTCTAAAGTGGCACAAGCTGGGCATAATATATCGCACACTGAAATGTCACATTTGCAAAAATTTTGCATTTTCTTATTACACGGTGTTATTCATAATTTTCGCTGAAGCAAAATTTGGGGGGGGGGGGGGGGTTGGGGGGGGTCAAATTTTCACTACTTTGCAAAATAAACTTTTTTTTAAATTTAGAGTTCCAAAATTAAAATCTACGGGGGTTTTCCCCCTTTTTCTGGACCCTTTGGGTTTTTAACCCCCTTTTACCCCGTAACCTTTTTTTTGAGCTCTATGACACAGCCATACTTTTCAAAATCGAAATGTTCACTTTAAGGGGAGAAAAATTTTTAAGGGTTTTTTATCTATCAAGAAATTCAGATTATTTTACATATTTGCTTAAAAAATATTTTTGACCATACAATCCTTGCATGTGAAAAATAAATTTAAAACTGCAAAATACTCGTGAACAGTATACCACACAAAATACCGCATATTCTCGAGTATAAGGGGAGTTTTCAGCAAAAAAAAAACCCAACCTGTTAAACTTGAGTCACGTCAGCCTTGGGTCCGCGAGGCCCAGGCAGGGACATTTCCCCGCTAAAAACACTCCTAAAGGGACACAACAGCAAAATCTGATAAGCCACAGCGCCAGCGCTCCTGGCCCGGGCGCTGTCTCGATCTCTTCTCTTTTTTTAAAACCCTGCCTATAAGGGAATTTATCCCCTAAAAACCGCCCATTGGGGCATATACCTGCCCATGGGGACATATGTGCCTTAAAAAACCTAAAAACCGCCTATAGGGAAATATACCCCACCTATAACCTCCTAGGGGAAAAATGCCTGCCAGAAATCCTAAGGGACATAACCGCCTAAACTGCCTATGGTGGACATTAAACACCATACCCCGCCTAGTAATTTTTAATTGGACCATTTTTATTTTTGAAATTTCCCCGACCGCTACATTTTTACCCAGGCTTATACCGATCAATACGTTTTTTTCCAGTTTTTTTTGGGCAAAAAGTAGGGCCCGCCTTTTTTCGGGCGGGTTTTCTCAGTTATACGGTATTTATAACACCAATACTACATTAATTTTTGGGACCATTTTTGATCTATTTTTTTTTTTTTAACAAAGCTTGCAACAGATTTTTTTTAGGAACCAGTCCAATAGGACAGGATTGAGAGCTGTATGGGCTTTTTCACATGGCGTTTTTACTCCTGTTAACTACACTTTTTCGACCGTCTCTGGGGCCACGACGGACCCCGAACGGATCAAAAAAAAATTTGCAGGGGGTTATCCCCTGCACTAGGGGAACACCAGCGGGGTTCACATAGAGAAGCCGCTGCGGTTTTTTCCCTGCCTTTCAGGTCCGTCACTTTTAAAAACAAACCGACAGCAGGGGGGAAACACGCAGCGGTGATCTCTCATGTAAAACGCTGCTGCGTTTCCTCAACCCCGAAATGATAACCTACTCAAATGTTTAATCCCTCGGGTCTGTCCTGTCGTCACAGAGACGGACTAAAAAAAAGGTATTTTAACACGAGAAAATGCCTGTGAACAAGCAATTGTTAGATACCCCCATTACCGACTCCATCTAAGAAACTGCAGCTCTTAAAATATTCAAAGCGGCATTCAGTTTGTGAACCCTTCAGGTGTTACCTCTTCTTGTAGTTTGGGGGCTTTGCAAATGCGACATGGGGCTTCTTCTACACTCGCCATGCACCAAAACAGCAGTTGACACCCATATAAAGGGTAGTGCTGAACTTAGCTACAGTATGTGACGTGTTGGTATAAATTAAATATCTTCATTATGCAAGTTGGTACAATTACAATATAAATTATATATAGTATTTTTAGGTTTTACTATTTTTACACAATAGAAATTCTTTTGTGAAAAATTGTGATTTTATAATCATCATAACTTTTTCATTGCTGGTGTCTGGCTGTTTAAAGGCTTGTTTTTGCGAGACGAGCTGACGTTTTCATTGCTATTTTGGGAGACTCATTACTTTTTGATTACCTTTTATTTTGGGAGGCAGAAATAAGAAACCTGGTAGTGTTTTTTTTATTTTTTACTGTGCCACCGTGCAGTATAAATAACAAGTTAGTTTCCCATTGTGGGGCAATAGGATTATAGAAATATATAGTTTTTTTTATGTTGTAGCACTTAAAAAAATAAATGTTTTATTGCGTAAAACAATGTGTATGCATCGCTTGGTTTTAGTAGCCATAACTTTTTAATTTTTCCATACACAGAGGTCTGTAGGGACTTTTCTTCTGCGGGAAAAGATGACGTTTTCAATGTAAACCACTCTAGGGTTTCAAGGGCAAGATAGCTTTTTTTTTTTTCAATAAGAACAAAAATCTAACTCTACCCTTTTTTTTTTTTTTGTTGGTCATTGTGCAGGTTAAATAATGTAACAGATATTGATTGTTACCAAATTTGTGTACTATTTCTGATCTTTTTTTGTAAACATAATTTTTATTAAATTTTACAATAAAAAAAACATACAATACTTCCAAGAGAATACCACTTGATAACCCCAAAGAAAAAATATAAGGCATCATTAGTACAGATAAGAAAAATACAAAACAATAAAGTACAAAAAGCACTAATACATACTTTTGGGATCATAATAAAAAGGAAGAAGCAAAAGGCCCGTTTCACACGGGTTATTTGGGACGATTTTGGGCCAAAACCCCCCCGGATTGCGCTTCAGTACGGGGCCAATCCTCCCTGTCATTACGGTAACCAGCTCTCAAAAACAGT
>JAODAL010085442.1:0-10584 GCA_025379985.1 Phyllomedusa bahiana
GGAGAGAGTCGTAGCAGAAGCGCGGTGGGAAGCTGCTGAGCAGGTGTAAATCCGGCGGTCGTGATCGTTCATTTACTCTGCTTAACAACACTGCCCAACGCAGCTCCCAGGACAATAGCTAGTCCGACCCGAGGAAGACCCAGAGATCCGGTCCGCAGGGGGCAGCAGGTGCAAAAGCCTTGCACCCCCTGCGGACGCTGATACAGGAGAGGAGACAGACCGGAACGATCCGTCCCTCCTCCCTCCCTGATCTGCTGGCTGCTGCCGTACTGTACTAGAAACAGCCGGGCAGAGACAGGGGCGAATCCTCCCGGGTGGTGGGGGTGTGGGGGCGGGTGGTGAGCGGATATCGCAAATCGAGCCCCCCTCGGTGAGCAGTAGGTGCCTCACAAGTCGGCGCCCCGGGGTATTCTCGACCGCGGCTCTCCCGCCTCCTCCCCGCCACCAAGAGGCCTTACCGCCCCCCTGGCTCCCGGCCCTAGCGGCCCCTAAGGTAAGGCCCGGCCCAGCTGCATAGATGAGACATCTACCTCAAGTGAGGACTATGTATTTACATATATATACAGCTGTGCTACTTCTTACAGTCCAAAATCCCCCTACATCACCAAGCTTTTAAAATCACAGGTTCTAGAACTGATATAAATTTCAAAGCCATTGATACTGGGCAATCGTGAACTCATAGACAAGCAATAACACTGAGAAAATGCAGATTACAAACAAGCCTTGTCCTGGAAAATGTTCAGAATCTGGAAGACCAAAAAACTCTCCCAATATGGATGCTCAGGGACCCCCATTACCAACTGTGTGAAAATTTTACTCAGAAGTCAGCAAGGGCAAGACACAGAAAACAACTTTTTACATCTTAAAAAGAGGCTCTTAGAGCATGTTTTACTCCTTTCCTCAACTCCTGGTCCCCTCTCAGGACCCACCAACAGGGACATGTTTCCATTCCAGGATCTCCCACAGACACACTGACAATAATGGAAATCACCTGGCAGGCACAATGTTATACAACCTGTGCATGCCTGAAGGCGAAAGGAGGAGCCAGAAACATGACCTGTTGTGGGGTCCTGAGGACTGGAGTTGAGAAACCACGCTCTAGAAGGCTGCCTTCTCAGCCTACCACCTGCCCTGAACTCGGGTCATATTCAGATCATTCATACAATAACATGATCCAGCTGACAAGGATGTACAAACTATGATTAATGGAATTTTCCCCTTTTTCAATGGACTATGGAAAATTGAAGGAACTTTCAAAGCACATCATTCATGTGCACAAATCCCACAGGTGCATATCCACTTCATCTGAAGAGAAGAGAGGCGGTGGAAAAAGAACTTCAATCTTTAGAAGATGATGATAATTATTGAGAATGTTACAAGGCCCCTCTCAATGGTCCTCTCCAATTGTTGGTTGATCCCAAAACCCAAAAATCCCTGAACCATGTGTAACAGTTTGTGGTGGACACACGCCTCTTTCTGCCAAATATACTCCATTCAGCAGAGAGAACAGACACATCGTCTCACACAATATCCGAATGAAATTATTCCTCTACATGAATGGAGCAACTATCATTTCAAAAGCTGACCTTAAACAAAGGTTAACCATCAGCTAGAACCTTGAGTCCAGAGTCACCTAGTACCAAACAACATTTTCCTAACACATTTAGTGCCTCATCAGGAGCGTACAAAACTGGTTTAACATTTGGGTGAATTGTTTGTTCAGCCACAGAAATCCTTTCAAGAAGCTATAATAAAGTGTTTATACCAACATATTCCCAATGCTTTCAATTACAGCTGACGACATTCTAGTATTATAATGGCAAACAACCCAAGCTGAACACAATAGTGCATTACATGAGTTTCTTTTCATAGTGCTTAGCTTCTCGGGGATGTGTGAATTTTAACAAAACGTCCTTGGCGAGTTTGTATGGATCACAAACATTTTAAGAGATGGTTCTAAATAAGGACTGGCAGGGTGGTATCAGCCTGACCCAAAAAGGTACAGGTGATTAAAAATGGCCCTCCTATATGATTCGCTACCATTGGCTTACTTTGATCCACTTTGAGTGCTCACTACTGAGTTGATTAGTGGAACAAGTCCGGTAGACTGGGTTGGGGTGGGTCCTATTCCTTTTTTCTAACACCAATACTTAACCCCAATAATCAAAAGACCCTTCCATCCATTTGCATAGTGCCAGCAGAAGCAAATATAACAAATGCTGAAAAACGATACTTCCCTCCCACACTCTTCAGCCTGAAAAAGATAGCCTATCCACACCTGACAAGTTGTCATCTGGTCTGAGCCTGTGGGTGATAGACAAACATCTTTTCATCTCAATTATATTCTAATATGGTAGCGCTTTTTATCCCATATCACCATATTAAGATCATCAAGGCACTCGCCTCGAATCTCAATTTTGTGAAACCCACTCCCAAAGCTTAGATGCCAGCAAGAATAGATAGGTAGGTGTCTGTGAAGACTTCACGATAACATTACACAATAAATCAGTCATAGGGCCTGAAATATTACAGTATAATCAATCCAGACTGACCTGCTACATATCCAGAGATACCGATCCCCGCAGAAGAAGACCAAATTTCGGCATCAAGGGCAAACTGAACAGACAGTCAACCTACTTTGTTACAGTTCATGGCAGAAACCCAAAGGCAAACTACCTTCAGCTGATCAATACTTGTTTTGTTCGACAGCAACTACAAAAGACAAGACCGCTATTGTTGCCTTAAAACAAAATTAATCCAAAGTGGAAAATGGCATAAAATCAGGAACTAAATTTCTTCCAGATCAGGGACTGGGTCAAGCATTAAGGAGCTGCAATCTAATCTCAAATAGTCAGAAATCACTGACCACGAATCATCCTAATTCTCTCCAGGAGGAAAACCAAACTGGTGTTCCAAAGTGAATCGGCCTGTGTACTCAAAGATAATATACAGAATGCTCATGAAGGTCATACATATGAGAATTGGTGGGTACAAAAAAACTTTCTCAGAGAAAAAAGTTGGTTCCCAAATATTGGATTATTTCGGTAGAACACAGTAATAAAACACTGCAATAATACTTGCCAGCTTGTTTACTCTGTCCAGGGCCCCTCAAACACCAACACCTGAACCCTTACAGATGTCTCCTCCCTCCTGCTAAAAACCAACTGGCTGTCGGAGGGAAGTAGCGTTCATTATCTACGGGCCACTACCTTATGGGACAAAACATATCCTGTGGCGAAGTGATGAAAAATCTAGATAAATCCTACCTATACCTACAATTCATTTATTTTCGATCAACTCATCAGCACACCATGACATAAAAATTAACGTTGTTGGAATACTATTTACTCAGCATATGGTATCCCAAAAATATCAAAACAGACAATGGACCTCCTCCATTTAATGGACATACATACGTACAATTTTCTGAATACCTTGGGTCACTCCCAGAAAAGATAAACCTTAGCCTGGCCACAAAAGCAAATGGAAATAGTGGAAAGAATTTAATTGCGCGACCTCTTAGGAGAGACCTCAAAGCAGCCGCTCTGGAGCATAATACCACTACTAACTGAAGGCAGAAAGAGCAGAATGCCCTGAACAAATTCCTTACGCACTACAGAAGTACGGCTCACACTCAAACAACGACTAATGCTCCTCCTCCATGGGATCATCTAATGTTCCACGAACTCTCCCTTGCATATGCATTCCTGATGTGGCATATCCAGCACTGCCAAGCAGAATGTGGCACCAATAACCCAACAGACTTACACAACAAGCGCAAAATGAAACATTATGATCGGACAAAGAGAAAGACTGCGGAGCCATCTGCATATATTTTTTGCTATTCGGAAACGCGGGGCACGGGTGATACTTGTTGTGTTTCATCAATTAATTCGAAAGTAAAAACAATAAACATGCAAGCCCATGTAAACCAAGCAGCTATCATGTACCAGCAGGAAAGGAAAGCATGGTCACAGCTGGTGCGGACGGACGGACACTTTCCACACCAGGCATGCTTCACATTTTCAAAATAATTACCAGGACAAATGACTTTGAAGAACACTGCTCCAGACTGACAGGAGCTGGTGTGGTAGGGGCAAACCTCGCTCAACAGGTAGTAGCCATCCCATCAGTAAAGTGCATTGATTCCTGGTTCATTCTATGACTATATCCTATATCCAGAGAAAAAGAGCCTACCTATCGTCTAATCTCATTGAGGACTGGACCCCCCACAAACATAAACACCACACACAAACCGCAAGCGATGGGCATAAGCCACGCCAGGGAGCGGAATCTAAGTAGGTCCCACCCGGTTTTCGAACCCAGAGCCCCGCCACAAAGCGGGATGGACTTGCGCGACGGAGTCTAAACCAGGTCGCTTATACCCCCCCCCTACGTACTTGCTTGAGGAGGGCAGCCAGGTTGTATGCGTGTGCAGGAACTGTCAGGCAGGCTCGTATTTCGCGACCAGTGCCAAGACGTCAGGACCAAGGCGTCAATGATTCGTGGTCGTAGGACAGGCAGTAGAGTCAGTGCAGAGGGCGGCAAGATGCATGGTTGAGGAACGAAACTAATGTACGGCTAACAACGGTTACACAGCAAGCAAGCTTGGAACGCTTGTATCACGCAATTGAGGCTAAAAATGGCAACTAAAGAGATCTCTGGACAACCAAGCAACCCAGGAAGGGGCAAATGGCATAAATAGGTAGGGGCAAAAGTGGACCGTAAAATCACCCAAATTGCCAGGTTCAACGCCCTTCCAATGTCACAGAGGCCGGCGCCGCATCAAAGATGCGCCTTATAGAACAAGGGACAGCCGCGCAACGGACGTCAGCGCAGGACGGGAGACTGAGCAGCAACAGGAGGCCGCGGCCGTGGTGAGTGAGGAGTTGACTGGCCGGCCGGTGACTGCCCTACTACCGTCTCGACAAGCTGGCGGCGGTGCCACCCCCTGCCCCTCCACAGCTCGTGCGGGGACCACTGGGTGTGCCTGTGACTCCGGGATGAGGGTCGCAGGCCCACCCGTGACAGTACTCTCCGCCATCGGTCTCCTCCTCCCCCCTCCCCCCTCTTTCTCTGGCCCTGGAGAACTTCTGAAATGATTTACGATCCAGAATATTGTCCACTTGGGCTCCCAGGACCATCTCTTTCGTCGGGGGGCCCGAACCCCCTATCCAGTCAATGGAGAAAAACCGCTTCCGCTCTGACCGTCTTCACATCTATAATCTGTCTCCCTTGTACCCGAAAAGACATTAGGAGGCAATCGACCTCAGGAGTGGAGAGGGAGCAGCAGCCCACCACCCCCGAAAGAAGCGATTTAGGACTGACCGGTTTCAGAAGAGAGGAGACAGGAGTTTCGGGGACCCGCATAGATGGAGGAAGCGCGAGCTTATATGCTACTCGGATATAATTCGCATAAGCACCCTTGAATGGGCCATGAACAGGGGACCCAAGCTTATAGCGGGAACTTGAAACTTATATAATTAGGCCCACAACCACACCTTGTCATCCTGGCATAAGGTTGGCGTAGGTCTATTTCGGTTTATGGTCGCTTTAGTGCCTATGGTACAGCGCGACAGCCCTAGCTTAGAGATGGTGCCCCTCTGGTTTTCCAGATAAGCTGTCGACCAGTCCTGGACCAGTTCCCCCCATGGCAGGGACCCCTCAGAGGGTACAGAAGGGGGAGGGGGTGGGCAGGGGATGTCGCCCGTAGACAATAAAAGAAAGAGCAGCTACGCAGACCTCCGAGTCCAAGGAGTTATAGGAAAACTCGGCCCCAGGGCAATAGCTGGACCCAATCATTCCCCGGCGCGCAGAGACAAAGTGGCGCAGGTACAGCCTAGGGTCTGGTTTACCCTCCCTCTAACCTGCCCATTGGACTGGGGGTGGTAGGCCGAACAGAAAAAAAGTCCAGTTTTTCACCTTGTAGTTGATTGCAGAGGGAGCTCTCCAGAATCTGGAGGACAAAAATTGGACCCTGGTCGAACACTATGTGCCGCCACTCAATGTGCCGAGGAAGCCCATGCAGGGCCGAAAAATATGTAGAAAAAATAGAACTGGCAAGGCGAGGGGCTTGAGGGCAGACCCTGCAAGAGAAATAAAAGTGGGATCAACTTGAAAAACTGGTCTGTAACCACCCCAGATCATGGTGTTGCCAGAAGAATGAGGGAGATCCGTGATGAAAATATCCATATGGCCACATGGTCCAAGGGACAGCTTGGGTATTGTAGAGGAAGGAGCAGCACCTGCCGGTTTGAGGGCAAGGGGACATGTTCCCCAGGGCACGAGGAAGCGCAGGGACTGCCGAGCGAACTGGCAGGAGGGAACATGGGGGGGGGTGGGGCCTGGGCTAAGGCCTGGTCCACCAGTAGAGGGGATCGAGAGATAGGAGCAGGGAACCTCTGCAACCTCTCCGTGTGCCCCGCCATACGGGAAAGCAATACCCCAATGACAAATGTTCGTTCAAAGATCTGGGCGGACGTAGTCTTCGCCCGGGAGGAATGCGTGTATGGTCCTAAAATCACCACCGGGCGCGGCAGAGATGAGCCGTTCTGGATTGATTAATGTAATGTGCCGTTGAGGTGGATTACATATCCCCAGTCACAAAAGATATCCAAGCAACGGGAACCAAGAACGTCGGCCTTACATTTTGTTCCGCAGGGCCAAAAAGAATGAGAAAAATTAAAACCCGGGAAAGAGGAGGACCCAACCAACGGCCTGGGCGTGAATTAAAGCGTTGAGCCAGTCAGGAGAATATAGCAGGTTTTTATGGTCGGTTATAAAATTGCTGACTTGGGTGACGAGCCCCCTTCTCAAGAGATAACCACCTCCGCACTCTTCCAAGCCAAGCTTGATGGCCAGTAACTCCCCCGATTCCGCGATAGAGTAATTCCTTCAGCGGGAAAAAACTTTTTAGAAAAAAAGGGTCCCGCAAGGGGTTGAGGTCTTGCCTTTGGGCCCCGTTTCCTGGGAGAGTACGGCCCCCGGCCCCACCGAGGAGGCGCGTCGACCTCGAGCGAAAAAGATGGTTTGTTCCTGTATCTGGCCGTGACAACACAGCACAGGCGCAGAGGAGGCGAAGGCAGACTTTAACACACCCTAATGAAGGCTTCCTTCCTCTGCCGTGGAGGCCAGAGCTTTGGATTGGCGTTCTTCTTTCTTTCTTCCCTCTGGTCCAATTGGCATGCCACTATGGGAGATACCAGCGCAGGAGAAATGGTGGTATAAATTGCCTAAAATAATAGTTTGGCGAACAGAACCCCCCAGGATAGTCTGTTGTATGGCTTTTTTCGGATGCCCACGGGGCGCGGGCCGACCTGTGGACTGCAGACACCTTTAGGCGAGGTCCTATCTGCAAGGCCCTTGTCGGAAATTATGTACCGAGGAATAGGGAGGGCTCTGCTGATGAACAGGCACTATATTCTCCTCGAGCTTGGCATAGAGGGGGGTTGGTCCCTTAGAAGTCCTGAGGACCTGTACGTAGTGAACTATGATGGGAGCTCGAGTCGGGGGGAGAACACCAGAATGGTCCTCCTAGGTAAACCAACCCAGCTACGTGTACAGGTGGTCCCGGAAGATGTCATTGACGAATTTCATTGGAAGAAAACGGCCGGGGCATTGCAGAGCCCGAAGGGCATGACCAGGTACTCGAAGTGCTCTTCCGTGGGTGTTGAAAAAGCGGTCTTTTTTTTCCATTCATCGCCCTCTCACTACACGTATTCGTATGAGGTATTATAAGCCTCCCACGCAGATCCAGTTTAGTGAAGATCTTGGGGCATCTCGTAGCCGGTCAAAAAAGCTCCGTGAAACAGGGGCAGAAGATAGCGGTTTCTCTTTACTGTGATCTGTGAGGGCCTTGATATCCTATCGCAAGGGACATAGGGAACCCGTCCTTTTAGCCCGAAAAAGAACCCGTCCGGCCCCCCAACTGGAGAGGAGGCCTTTCGCGGATGAACCCCCCCCTTCTGGAGATTCTCCTTGATATTTGTAGAAAAAGCGAAGGTCTCACATGTACCGGACAGTGAGGAAAAAACCCTGCCCCGTGGAGAGAACGTCCTAGGGCAGAAGATCAATAGTACAATCATCATGGGGGGTCGAGTGGGGGGCGGCCCAACGTCACAGCTTGCTTCCATCGTGAAGAAGACGTCTGAAAGGCTGTGGAATGGTGCAGGAAGGGCCCGTCCAGAGAGAACTTAGACGCCGACACAACAGGAGATAATCGGGTAAGCCATCCAACCGGGCGAGTGCCACCAAACCAGTGAAGAACTGACACTCCCGAACCCACAACTCAGCGACTTTTTCGCCCACCGCTGCCAGTGGAAGCACAGGAAGCAATGGCGCTGCTGCAGCCACGTAGACCCAGGGAATGTACGAGGAAGAACAGTGTAGCACGTAAAACGCAAGTCTCTCCTTGGCCGAACCCCTTACTTGTAGGACACCAATGGCTCTGTGCGGAACCGAATTGGATACCTTGAAGAATCTCTCCACTGACAAGGAAGATGAGTAGGGGCTTCTCCAGGCTGATAACAAGGCAGATTATATGCTTGGGTGGAACAAAAACAAACCAGGGCAGCGTCCGAAAATTTCCAGTCTGACCCAGAATCCAGGAAGGCAGGCAGCGTAGAAACTGGGAACCAGGCCCAGTGGCCAACGATCCACGGGCATGGTCAGGTGAGGTAGAGGTGCCTGCTCTCCCACCTAGGATGCCTTCCTCACGTACCTCTAGTTGCGCGCCCGTTCCCGGGCCTGAGGGCGCAAGTGATGCAGGATCTGTGGACATGGTCTGCATTGCCACAGTAACAGACAAAGATTCCCTCCTCTCGGTCTTCTGGTTAAGCTCCGAGGTAGGATAGGTGGTGCTCTATCCACCTCCATGGCCTCCTTGGCAGCAGGCAAGAGGGCAACATGTGGTGGCCTTTGAAATAACTGGTGCCAACGAGGGAGACGGCGGGTCTAGACTGTTTCTCCGTCCTGTGGATTTTCTCCTGGCTTTCCGAGAAAACGTTTTAAATGCAGTGGCCAGGGAGATAAGGTCACTCAAGAAGGGACGGAGGTCCCCGGGCAAAAGGGGCTTCCTTGATGGGGCTGGAACCCCCTTCGAAGGTGCAGTCAACCCCCTTCATTCCAAATAACTCGGAAGCCAAAGTGCGGAAACGACGGATAGTCACCTACAGATGGTCCCCCTTGGCGCAGGTTTTGCAAGGGGTGGTCTCGGCAAAAGAACCCGGGGGGGTTTCCTCAAAAAACACTCCTGAACCGGTGGGGAAATGAGAAAGGTGGTGGCCCGGGTCGTCCCTTTCCCGAGGGGGGTATCCCCCGGGGGCAGGGCTTTCCCGGAGAGAATGCTGAACACGAACCCACCTTTACCGTTGGTAGGAAATTGGTTGCCCATTAATCGATATAAAAGGGAGCATTGGGTGAAAAGCCCCTGCAGGCCTTGGAGTCCCCATTGAATTTGGAGGGCATGACAGACAAGCCGGGGGACCAGGGGTCGGGGAGCCGGAACCGGGAGGGGCAGCGGGACCCGGGAGCGGGTTGCTGCTCTGAGGGGCCGGAAACGCTGCACATGGTGAAGAAGGCTGAGTTGTTGGACTTGTGAGCGATCTGTTGCGACTCTGGCCACATGGCAGTGGGGTCAGCGTCGAGGGGAGAGGCCCCTTGAGGGGAAACCAGGGGCCGGACCCTTACTGTAAAGTGGGGAGATAGGGGTCCCGGGAAACCCCCCCGAAAGCGAGGGCATAACCACGCCAGGGAGGGGAAATTAAGTGGGCCCCGTTTTTCCCCACCAGAGCCCGCCGCAAAGCGGGGGGACTTGCTGGGGCGGGAGTCTACCATCCTCCCCCCCCTGACGTAACTTGCTTGCGGGGCAGCCGGGGTGAGCGGGTGCAAAACGCAGGCAGGCTCGTAGCGGGGGGGGCAAGAGGTCGGAAAGGGCCAATGTTTCGTGGTCGTGGACGGCAGTAGGTCAGGGCGGGGCGGCAAGATGTTTTGGTTGAGGAACAAAGCTAATGGTAGGGTTTTAATTTTAAAATCAAAAAAGGTTTGGAACGCTTTCTAAAAAGGCTAAATGGCACTAAAGACCCCGGCAACAAGCCCGGAAGGGGGCAGCCTTAAATAGGGGCAGTGACCGGCAATACCCAATTACCGGTGCACGGGCCCTTTTTAAAATTTCCAGACCCGCTGCGCGCTTTAGAGAACGGGGACCGTGGGCCGGGGATGGGGAGCAAAAGGGGGGGCCCCGGCCGGGATGTGGAAGGTGACTGGCCGGCCCGGGACGTGCCCCCCGGGGCCCCCCATGGGGGGCGGCGGTTTCGCTTGGCGGGGGCCCGGGGGGGTGCCCCGTGACCCCGGGGGCGGGGGGCGCAGGCCCACCCGGGAAAACCTGTAAAAAATGGGAGAATTGGGAGTAAAAATGCCCGGACCCCCCCGCGTACTGCCCGGATGACTCCAGGGCCACGTGGGAAACACCCTGGGGAAGCCCTTAAACATTTTTGGCAGGGTTTTAATAAAAGCCTTCGCCCCCCTTTTTGGATGTTTCAGTGACGAAAAGTCCCCCTTTGGGGGCCTCAGGCCATTGTTGGGTTC
>JAODAL010085443.1:0-10584 GCA_025379985.1 Phyllomedusa bahiana
GAATTTCTTTGTACAGGGAGTTCATATTCCCAATGAATATCAAAAAAAATTTAAAGAGAAGGGGCTTATGGAATTGAAAAAGAGGCAGTGTGTGTTAAGGATCCCAGTTTTTTTTCATTCTAGTGAGGCAGCAGTTGCAATAATAGAGAGAAGTAGAGGAACCCCACACATCAGGGCTGGGTTTTTTGTTGGTGCAAGCATTGGCAGGGAAATACGGTAAAAATGGGGGCCCCGTTAGGGAGATGGCAAATTTTGACTAAAGGGTTTGGGGCTCAGAGAGCAGGTGGCAGTTTTAGCGGGACATTTAGTGTGAAACCGGGGAAAGGGGGGGAGGGGGGCTTTATGTGGATTCTCTGAGGCAATTTGGTGAGCACCTGAATGGGGGTTTTTTTACCTAACAATTTTAAAAGGAATGAGTTTTAGCCACTGTGATCGGCCCTCTAAGCCTTGATAAAGCCAGGTTAGCGGCGAAACAGTCGGCGAGGTCAGGCATGCGTTTTAAAATTTTGATCTCTCACCTCTGTCTACAAGTGTCCCTGCTGCAGACGGTGCAAAAGGGGGGCCTTTTTTGTTCTGTGTCTACGGATTAGGGACGCTCCCAAAGTTTTTGGCGGGGGACCCTTACTGAAGCTAGTCTTTGCTAAGATAAAAGGCTCTCCTGTTTAATAGGTGGGGTTCCCCCAAAACTTGATGAAAAAAAGGGGAGTTTTTCCCTCTTTCAGAAGCAAAAAGGGTTAAATGATGAGGATGAGATGGGTTTTTTTAAATAGTGTGTATAGAGGTTAAGAGTTAGATATAAAAAAAAGTTAGTTTTAGTGTTTAAAGATAGAGAACGATAGATTTAAGTTTGCCCCATGGCAAAATAGTAAATATAGGATCAAAAGTCCCTTTTTTGTTCCTTGCGAGATTCCCAATTTTTTGGAGATTATGAGACTCTAGACAGGACACAAAAGGAAATAGGTACACATGGAGGAGGGTTTATGCCCATAGACATTTTGCATGCCTGATGGTATATAATTGGAATTAGGGTCAAATACCCTTAAGAGTTATATAAGTGTCCCACAGATTGCGTAAAATTGGTCTAATCGGTTCTTAAAGGGGTTTTTGCCAAGAAGTGAGTTCCTCACCTAACAGGCTGATACTCCCCTCTTGAGGCTTGAAAAAGGGGTGTTTTTTGTTTCTGTGTTTAAAAAAACAAGTACCTCCTCTGTGATGTCATCGCTCCACCTCCCATGCACGCTCCTGATATTCAGTCTCTGTACTTGAGCAAACATGTTATAATCCCTACTCTCCCGGATCCCTGACTGTCTGTCCTCCATTTCCTCCTTCTCTCTACTCTCCCGGATCCCTGACTGTCTGTCCTCCATTTCCTCCTCCTTCTCCTCCCGTCTCCTAAAACTAAATGTGGAGAAAACAGAACTCATCATCTTTCCACCATCCAACTCTACCCCTGCCCCTGATCTCTCTATTACAGTCAACGGCTCTAACTTTCACCGCCCCCCACCAAGTCCGCTGTCTTGGGGTAATCCTAGACTCCGCTCTATCTTTCAAACCCCACATCCAAACCCTCGCCTCTGCCTGCCGCCTCCACCTGAAAAATATCTCTCGCATCCGCTCACTCCTTGGCTATGACACTACAAAAATGCTGGTCCATGCCCTTTCATCTCCCCCTAGACTACTGCAACATCCTCTCAGGGGCCTCCCAGCTAGCACCCTCACTCCTCTCCAATCCATCCTTAACTCTGCTGCCCGTCTTATCCACCTCTCTCCTCGCTACTCCTCTGCCTCTCCCCTCGCCAATCCCTTCACTGGCTTCCCATTGCCCAGCGAATTCATTTCAAGCTAAATAACCATTGACCTACAAGGCTCTCCATGACCTCTCCCCTCCATACATCTCTGCCCTAATTTCCAATATCTCCCCCCACCACTCTCCGCCCTCACAGGACCTTCTCCCTGCTCTCCCCTTATCACTCCTCAAAAAACAACCGTCTCCAAGACTTCTCCCTGCTTCACCCACACTCTGGAACTCACTGCCCCAACACATCAACTCTCCTCCACTTTCACCAGCTTCAAAAGCAACCTGAAAACCCATTTCTTCAGGCTTGCCTATAACCTTCACTAAACTTGTCCTACTTCCTCCACGACATGTCTGCCCCTCACCTCCTGTCTCTTTCCCCCTCCTTTTAGATTGTAAGCCCTCGCGGGTAGGGTCCCCCTCTCCCTCTGTCGTGCCAAATTGTCATTATTCACTATCACTGTACTCGTTTGACTTAGTAATGTATGTAACCCCCTCGAATGTACAGCACCCTGGAATCAATGGCGCTTTAAAATAAATAATAATAATAATAATAATAATAATCCACAGGGAATAATTGTATTGTGCACAAGTTTCTCCCTCTTACCTGGTCAGGAAAGAAGAAAAGCTCTGAGAGGCAAGGGGTTTTTCATTTTTTTAATAAATGCTACAGGGCCCAAAAGAGGGGGGGCTGAGCAGGGAGCATCTGCATGTTTACTCAGATAATTATATCACAAACCAGTGATTCCCTATAAAAAGACACAAGTTTCTTTTCTCCCCATCCCTTCAAAAGCTCATTAAAATTTTTCCCCTTCCCCTCAAAAAAGAATGCAAAAAAATTTCAAGCCCCTGTCAGCTCCGGGTTGTGTCTAATGCAAACAGTCAGGAAACTAAAACATGAAAAGGAAAGGTTTGTAGCTTTTCCAAGGCTTCATTTTTTAAAAAATTAATTATTTAGAAAGTGTTAAATACCCATTTTGGAGGTGCCCCCCGTCAAAAAATTTGATCGGGGCAAAACCCCTTTAAGGAAGGCCGAAAATATTCCATAGTTCTGAAAATTCTTCTAAATAACCCAACGGCCGGAGCTGTAGTATGCGCCCAAAAAATTAAGAGTTTAGCCCATCTAGTTTGCCATGAAGAAAATTTAAGCTAAATTTTAAATATCGGAAAAATAAAACTGGGGGGGGGGTAGAATATTAAATACCCAAAAAGGGGTCTATGGGGAAACCTAAATCCCAGTTATATCGGATACCACCCTTTCCCCCACTATCAACCAATATTCTGAATTAGGGGGGGAAAACCCCCAGAATATTGGTATTGTCCCCCCTCTTTTTTTCCAAAACGCCAAAATGTATCGGGGATCGTTTGGTTTTAAATTTTGGGGGAAAGGGGAGGGAGTGTGGTACCACAGCATTGGGTTTTTTAAAAAGTTCTCTTTATAAAAGGGGCCCCCCCAAAACCCCCCCCCCCCCCCCCCCATGACTGAGGGGCGCCCCAAATAGCCCCCGTCCCGAAGAGATGGGTTTTTTATTATCCTTCCCATTTTATTTTATGGGGATTCTTTTATGGGCCCTTTTCGGGGAAAGGGGTTTTTGAGAGAATTGAATTTTATAAAAAAATTTAATTTTTTTTTTTAAAATGTTTTTGTCTCAAAGCGGGTTAAAAATCTTATGGGAGTGGGCCCCAAGGGATTTCGGGAGCCCTATAAAAAAATGCACTATTTGTATTTATGAATAAAAACAAGATAGGAAAATTTGTATTTTTTCTGAAAGGGGGGTAAACGGGGCGACTTTAAAGGGAAAAACCTTTTTACTATTTTTAATCCCCCCCTTTTGCGGGGACAGCCAAGCCAGTGTCGGACCTGCTTTTTTCCAGCGCTGTCCCCTTATTCTGAAAGTTTGGAAAGCGGGTTTAGAGCATTTACCCCTCAAATTTTTTCCCTGGGGCGGGTTGTTACTCCCCCCACCAAAGGCTACTCCGCAACTGACATTATTCACTTTTTTTTACCTTTTTCAAAGTAATAGGTTTGTCATTTGGGGTGTGGGCGGGGCTACCCTTTCCGTTTTGGGGGGGGGTTTTGAAAAAAACGGGACACTCTGAAGGACTTTTTCGAATGACTCTTCTGGTTTTAAAAAAACTGCAGATTTCAGCATTAAAAAACCCAAAAATCCAGCATCTTCCGGGAAAATGGGGGCACAGCGCTGGAAAAAAGCAGGCCTGACCCCCGCTTGTTCTGACCCCCAACAAGGAGGGCAAAAACTATGTGGGCAGGTTTCTCTTTTTAAAGTTCTGTAATCTCGATATCTGCAAATTTTTTAAAAAATTTGTTTTCAAATTTTGTTTTCCCCGAGAGGGGGCCCCATACCTTGGGGGCAAGAAATGGGTTGTTTTAAAAAAGGGTGTCAAAAATGAAAAAGGAGAGCCCTAGCCATATCTTTTTGCACACTTTTTCCCCAAAACCCCTCAAATAAGTACCATAAAGGGCCCCCGTAAAGGTTTCTGAATAGGAAACAATGGTTTAAAAAAACCCATAATGAGTTCGGGTCAATGGGACATCCAAAAATTTTCCCCTTTTCTCCATTTCCCCTTCGAAAGGGGCGAAAAAGAAGACCAAGCCCGGGGTCCGCCGTTTCCTGGGCAGCCCCAAAAAAATATTTACTTAAAGTCCCGGGACAGAAAATCCCCCTTCTGTTCTCCTTGCCCTCAAAAAACTCTTTTTAATTATGTCTCCTTTTTGGCCCAAAATAAATTTGGGGAAAAGGAGGCCCGTATCTTTTGCAGTCCCTTTAGTGGGACTTTGACCGGTAGCGTCTCGAATAGGTAGAATAATTTAGGTAGAATGGTCATCTTAATCGCTGAGATCCTACCTAAGAGAGATAGTGGAAGGGTCATCCGCAAAAAGCGACAGCTTAAAAATTCTCTATTTTTGAATTTTTGATACCCTTTTATGTTTTGATTTTGGGGGGATGGCAGAAAAGGCCCAGGGGACTCACACAGAGTTTTGAACAGTAAGGGTGATAAAGGACAGCCCTGCCTAAACCCTTTTTAAAATTTTGAGAGGGACCTTTGAGGGGAAACGTATGGTAGCAGTAGGGGTGGAGTAGAGATTATATATCGCCTGAAGGGGAAAAAGGGCCCGAGAAATTTCCCAAAAACCTTCAAAACCGGGGGGTAACATGTTAAGTCCCAAAAAAATCAAATTCCTTTTCGGCATCCAAACTAAGCAATGGGGCCGATTGGTTTTTAGTTTTTTTTAAACGGGGCAAAATTTAAATCTAAAGGGGTCTGTGGGGGGTTATCCCCCCCCCCCCACCTTTCCGGGTTAAGTTAAATACTAAGGGTCCCATGTGGATTGATTGGGGGAACCATGTGGCCAGTCTGTTTGCTAGTAGTTTGAGGTCTGAGTTTAACTATGCTATGGGTAGGTAGTTGGCAGCCGCCAGTGTGTCCTTGTTCGACTTTGGAATCTGTGTAATGTAAGAGTGGAGTAGCAATGAGGAGGTACCCGAGCCCTCTAGCATGGAGTTGTATAAAGAGATTTGGTACGTATACAACTGTGGGCCAAAAATCTGGTAGTATAAGTATGTGAAGCCGTCTGGTCCCGGGGCCTTTCCACTGGGCATAGCCTTAAGCGCTCCTCAAGCTCCTCCACCTCAGTGGAGTGGAGCAGTGAGTTAACTGCTTTCTGGGGGAGAGTGGGAAGATTACAAGAGCATAATAACTAATTTAGTACACCATCTCTAATAGCTTGATCACTAGAGAGGTTACTAGGAAGTGAATACAGTTCAGCAAAGTATGTACAGAACCTTTGAGTGATTTTTTCCGGATCATATGCAATATGCCCTCTATTATCTTTCAATGCATATGGGGTACGTTTGGCCTGATCATCTCTTAATTGCTTGCCTAATAAAGAATGGGCCTTATTTCCTCGTTCATAATATCTCTGTTTGGAATACAGTAACAAATTCTCTGCTTTTCCTATTGCAAGAGTTTTCAATTCAGCCCTAATGTCAACAATTTTCCTCAAGTGGAATGGGATGGATGAGTTGCCAAGGAAGACTCCACCGCAATTAATTGGGATTGCAAGAAATCTCTTTTGGCATTTGCATTCTTCTTTTTGATCTTGTACCTATCGCAATACACCATCCCCTTATCACTGCCTTATGTGCTTCCCATAAAGTTTGTGTCGATGACACAGAGCCTTCATTATCTGCAAAGTAGTCAACTAAACGTTGATGGATCTTTTCACTTGTCTGGGGATTTTTAAGCAAGGATTCATTCAGCCTCCAGTAGCAGGTACGTATAGGGGCTTGGCGTTTAGTTAAAGGGATCGGGGCATGGTCAGACCATGTAATTGGTCCTATGTTAGCCTTTACCATCCGCCGAAGAGTCGGGATATTGCTAAAAAAAGCTATCGATTCGCGAGTGTGAGCCATGCGGGGTGGAGAAAAAAAATAAACATATGTTCTGTTGGGTGGGTTATCCTCCAAAGATCAAAAAGTAAATATTTTCTAATAAGTTGACGGAACGCTCAAGAGAGTCTGGTCTGGGGGGGAAGGGAAGGGGTCATTGTTTTTTTTTCCAGGTATGCTCCGTCCATCTTTTCTGAAAATGCAACATTAAAATCACCTCCCACAACAACACGAGGGAAAGTTTTTTTGGGGTTTTAAAAGTAGTTATGTTGTACGTGTTAACCAAGAAAGTAGTAGAAGAGTGAAAAATCAGGCGATAGTTTTTTCAGGCTAATGGTATATTGTGTGAGCTTTCGGGTTCTAGCTCATTTTCAGCTTTTTTCATTTTCTGTAAAACAGTTAAAGAAGAGAGCTAGCCCTCTCGAAAGCTCCCATCAAATATACTCAGTTACCCTGAAAAAGGTATTGCCTGATTTCTTCACTCTTCTGTAGTTTAACAAATACCCGATTTAGGAATCTAATTTGTGCTTGGTTTTGGGGTCAATTGTTGCATAAAAAGGGGGGGGTGTCCATATATAGACCATTAAGAATAATATACCTTCTGTCATCATCCAGCAAAGTATCCTGAGTCTGGAAAGAAGAGGAATGAGACAGCAGAATAGCCACCTCCGCCTTCCTCTTATTTTGGGAGGAGACGTATGTGTTAGGGTACATTTGTTTAACGAAAGAAAAATTCCCGTCTTTTCCTGAATGAAAACTATTTCTGCCCTCTTCTGTCACAGTTCTGACCAAAGTATTCGCCTTTTTACATCAGAATTAAGACCTTTTACATTATTTGAAAGTAATTTAGCCATGGTGTATTATGGAAGTGGGGTAAGAGCGTTCATGCATGCTTTAACAGAGTTAAAAACATATTGTTCCTCCACCAAACGGACATCACACAAATAGTGGGGGGAAGGGAGGGACAGGACAACCTTAACACATAAAAAAAACATCCTAATGGGCAGAAAAAAAAAGTGAGTGGTCTATGGTGATCGTTCTGTTTAACACCTTAGGAGCGTAGTACTTGCTGCGGCTGGTTTTAACCCCTCTGAGGTGAGGGACTTGCTGTGGCTGGTTGCAATTTTTCTGAAGTGAGGGACTTGCTGCGGCTGATTTTAACTCCTCAGAGGTAGTGTTGAGCGATTATTATCGACAAAGTTGAAATCGGCAAGGTTTTTATGGTGATCGAAATTTCCAGATCATGCGTAAAAAGGTTAAAAATCTGTGCATCATCTATTTAAAATCGGCCATTTTTGGTGCTTCCTTCATTTTGGCGGCACAAATCATTACAGAATAGAGAGGGTGGATGTGTGTGGCGTCATGACTGGGGGTGTGTTGGTTGTGATGGCTGGAAAAAACACAGACCCTTTTTTTACATCGAACAGCCCTTCCTGTTCATGTCAGTGTTCTCGCGTCTCAGAAATGGACGTTTCACTTGCCCTGTCCAAAAAGCTCGGAAAATTTTTCTATTTTTCACAGAGAAAGCCTATGTTGTGTGATCCCTTTCAATTTGATTAGAGTTGGAAGATTTTTATAGTTTGGGAGGAATTTTAAAGGGAAAACCGCTGTAAAGTACGGGGGTAGTGGGGGGGCCCCCTGGGGGAAACAAAAAAGCTCTATAAAGAATATGGATAAAGTTCCCAAGACTTTGAGACTTGCACTGCAATATTTTTTTTATTTTTAAAAATTTTCTATTGAAATAACCTGGTTTTGGGCAGCTGAAAATTATATTAGGGGAAAACTCTTTTCTAGTAATGCAGGGCTTTTGTTAGGTGCAAACTCCACTTTTATTTTTAGTTTCATTTCGATGGTGTTCTTTTTTTAATTTTGCCCTTTTCCCGCTTTTTTTGAAAAATCCACCTTGCAGTTTAAATTAGAATCCAGCAATTTTTTTAGTCACCACAGGTGAATTGATAGGGGCCAAAAAAAACCTTTTTTTTTCGAATACATTACAGATAGGGGGTTTTTTTTTTACTTTGGCGCATAAGCTTTGTTCATTGAGGACCTTGCATTAAAAGTGAATACACAATTTTTTTAGTCATCACAGGTGAATTGTAGGGGCCAAAAAAAATACCTTTTATTTTCCGAATCATTACAGAAAATGTTTTTTGCCTTTTTGGTCATTTTGTGTGACATGCCCTTTACTACAGGTCCTAAATTTTAAAAAAAAAGATGTTTTTTAAAGACATTTTTTCTTCACAATTGTCCAAAGTGGCTCAAGGGGCATGCTTGAATTTTTGGGCATTTTGCTTTGAAAAACGTATTCAAGGTCCTTTTTTAAAAAAAAGTTTTTTCTTTTTAACAGACATTTGTTCTTCACAAATTGTCAAGAGTGGTCAAGGGGGATGGTGTGTAGAAACAGGAATAATAGGGGCACTATTAAAAGGACACATATTGCAAAATGACTTGTTTTTGAAGATCTTTAAAATATACAATCCCCGATTTGGGCAAACCCCTTTTTTAAAACAATTAAAAAAGAGAAAAAAAGACATGGGGGGATTTATCCAATTTTTTTAAAAAAGGTTTTTTTAGAATTAAACTACTAAAAAATTTATGTACAAAAAAATGGGAAAAAAATTCCTCTGAATTGTACAAGGGGAGGTACAGGAAAACTTGACCCGATGTAGGGTTATCGAGGACATGGAGTATTTGGAGCACGGACAGAGAACAAAAAACAGAGACCCTTTCCCCCAGCACATTGAGTAAAATGAGAAAAAGAATGCCAAATAAAGGGCACCTGGGTGTAACAGGAGCGTTAACCACCAGTATTTCCAAGTGAAGCTCAATTGGTCCACCTCTCCAACCCCCCGCCAACTAAATACGGAGGGGCACAGCGGCTACCCAGGACAGGGACAGTATATGTCCAGTTCAACTAAAATGGTGGTTGAAAGACTCCTTTTTCCGGCACTTTTTAAATCTATGGGTCATGCAGGTTTGGGGCTCATGCTGCGTTCCAGGACAGGGATATTCAATGTCCAGTTCAAGTAAGATGATGGTTCAAATCATACTGCCTTCTGGCACTTTTTAATTTGTGGGTGATGCAGGTTTAAGGGTCATGCTGTGGTACAAGACAGGGATAGTGAAGGGTCTGTGATTTTTTTTCTGTGGCTTTTATAGCCTAAGTGTTGTGCCTAAGATATAGCACGTATCCATTTGACTGTTGTGAATGTTAATTCCAGCTTCTCCAGCCCTGTTTGGGTGTAAGAATGAAGGTGTTGTTGCTCTCCCATAGACTTTAATGGTCACCGATCATAATCTATCATCGACCATCGACTATCTTGTCGATGATGGTCGACTATCGACCATTGACCAATGTCGATGGCCAACGTAATCGCTCAACACTACTCAGAGGTATGGTAATTGCTGCAGCTGGTTGTAACCCCTTAGGGGTATGGGACTTGCTGTGGCTGGGTTAAACCCTTTAAGGTATGGTATTGCTGTGGCTGGGTTAAACCCTTTAAGGTTATTGGGCTTGCTGTGGCTGGGTTAAACCCTTTAAGGTTATTGGGCTTGCTGTGGCTGGGTTAAACCCTTTAAGGTTATTGGGCTTGCTGTGGCTGGGTTAAACTCTTTAAGGTTATTGGACTTGCTTAGATCTGCTCCCGCCGCCTCCCGATTCAACCTCCCTCCACCTTACTTTATAGGTCCCATAGGCCCCGTCACGCAGCTATGAGTCCCGGAGCGGTGAAGCTTCTTCCCGGGTATTCGCGGGCTTTAGTCTGTGCAGGGCTCGCAATCCGAGTGCTGCCAGCCTCAGCAGCCGCGGGGCCGGAAAGAGCAGGCAATTCGCCGAAGCAGGGGTCCTGGTAGTCGTCGGGCGTCAGTAGGACCAGTTAGGCTGACTTTGAGAGAGATCCTGCCAGGTTCTCTACAGTTGCACCCCTATATTAAGCTGTTGGTCCGCGGAGCAGCTCTCCTAGGCACCCATCTCTTTCCATGCCTGGACACCCCCCTGGACTGCACACTTAGCACAGCTGGTGGGGTGATAACGGACATCACTGACATAACTGTCATCTTTTCAGTTAGCCATTGAAAGAAATGTAGTATTTTAGTCTCTCAATTTTTTTCTTCACTACGTTGTCCAGTTTACTATTACAGATGGTAATTACAGCTTCTTCCCACTTGTGGAGGTTCCCCACTGCCATTTTCTCGCAGCCACCAATGGTACTGCTGCCTAATCTTGTGGAACCCGGAACATCGCTGTTCCCCATTGCCTAATCTTGTGAAACCAGAACCTCAATGTTCCCCATTGCCTAATCCTGTGGATCCGAAACCTTGCTGTTCCCCATTGCCTAATCTTGCGGAACCGGAACCTCTGTCCCTTGCCCCAATCTT
>JAODAL010085444.1:0-10584 GCA_025379985.1 Phyllomedusa bahiana
TATTAAAAGACAAGGATTTGTGCCAGTTGCATCAAAGTTGGTAAGGCCCCCAAATCCCCATCACTGATGTTATAGTCTCTATGTTATCCCTATGGGGATGGGGGGGGAGACTCCAATCGTCCCATCAGACTGAGACTAAGTTTGGACTACAGGGGTTAATCACCCAGTTTAGGGGGCCCAACCCCCATTGCGGTTTTTATGGCCATTTTTTTTTCTCAAGGTAAAGGGGGTGGGGGGGACTCCTCCTGCCAGTCGGGAAGGTTACTGAAAATGGAATTTCCCCAAGGGGGAAATCCGGGGTTTTTAAGCAATTTTTGGGGTACCGGACCCCATTCCACATTACGTTGTTATCCCGCCATGTTTTCCCAAGAGGGGGGAGAATCAATTGTTTAGTAAAGGATGAGGGAGGGGTACAGAAGACAGGGATTTTCCCCAAGGGTGTAATGTAAGGGATACAGGGAAATTGGATGGAACCCCAACACCGTTGTTATGGCCCCTTTCCCCACCCAAAGGGGGCAGGGGGGACCCTCTTTTCTGTTTGGTAGGGGGGTTATTTAAGACAAGGTTTTTCCCAGCGGTATAACTACGGGGGTTATAGCATCACAGTTATTAAAGGGCCTCACACACCAGGGGCCTACCTTTCCATGGGTAGGGGTTACGTCAGGGGCATTGGAGAATATCTTTAAAAGCGGGTCGTATGTAATAAATTTCTTACATACATGACTTTTTTATCTCAAGAAATTTTCCCTTTGGGTCTGCAAAAAACCATGGGCGACCCCTCGAACCCCCTCCCCTCTGCCTCCCCTTTTGGCGGCCTCCAATTAAAAATACCCCCCCCCCCTGGTAACAAGCATGGCGGAGGTTTTGGGCCTCCCCTGTCTGACACTTGTTCCTTTGTCCCCCTTCACCTCTCCCTTTCCCCTTACACTCTCCCATTTGGGGGTGCACTCTGTCCCGATCTATCCCCCTTTCCAACCTTTAGTGGCGTTGTCCCCGACACAGGCCCTGTCACCGCCCCCTTTGACCATTTGCTTCCTGGCTCCCATTTTCTATCCATACGTTCCTACTATTACAGGGGAGACTTCAAAAATCCCAATTGCACCCCCCCGCTCGTTTCTAAAAACCCCCTTGCACTCTTTTTCTTCCTTTATCCTCCCAGTGGACCTCGGGGCCATCACAAAGATGGCCACACTGGACCTCATCTTCACCCCCTCTGCCCCCTTTGACTTCTCAAACTACCCAACCCTTATCTGCCACAATTGCTCCCTTCTAACATCTCCCCCCCCCCCGCTCCTCCTGTCCCACATTAGTGCCCCCCCGAGAACTTAAAAAACCCTAACCCCTCACACCTCTCTGATTCTCTTCACCCTTTTTCTACCATATCCCTCATTTAGTGACCCAGACGCAACCACCCTTTTTAAAACCACAAAACACCCCCCTTGATCAGTCGCTCCCCCAAAAACAACAAAACCCGCAAAATCAATAGACAACCCGGGCCCCAACACCCCATAAACAGTGAGGCGAGTTCCGAATTGCAGAACGCCGCTGGAAGAAAACTCGCTCCCCCGACGACCTACCCCCATACAAACAATCACTACACCCTTTTAAAAACTGCATCACCCTACCAAAAACGATTATTTCCCCAACTCATTCCTCTCTGTTCATAACCCCAGGCAACTTTTCAACACCTTTAATTCTCCCCGCCCCCCACCCCCCCCCACCCTCTCCCCTTTCAGAGACGATTTTGGATTCATTCCCTACACAAGATAACCTTATCAGAGAAAGCTTCAGCCCCCAGTCCCCAGGCCTTCCTCATATTGCACAATGCTCTTCCCCCTAATTGTTTTCCCCCCTTTAAAACATGTATCTTTCCCTTCTACGTCCAACCCAAAACCTCACCACCTGAATTTTGCCCCACGCCTCCCCCCTATCCCAACCTTAGTGCTATTTTCACCCCCAGCCCCACCTCTTTTCAACTTTTTGTCCATCGGGGCACTTCCCTTCCTCCTTTAAACACACTGTCCCCCCCCCTTAAAAAACCACCCCTTGACCCCTCCTTCTGTCCAACTATCCCCCCATCTCACTGCCCCTTTTGCTTCCAAATCCTCGAGCGCACGTCTATTTTCACGTCCCCCACCTCCCCTCCAACTCTTTTTCTTGCCCCCATACAATCTGGTTTCCGCCCCAACCCACCTACCGAAATGCCCTAACCAAAGTAAATAATGACCTAAAACTGCCAAAGCCCACATCACTCCCTTGTCCTTTCCTTCAGATTTCCCTCTGCCTTTGACACTGGCCCATTCCCTCCACAAATCCTCTCCTCCCTGGCCACAGCTTGGCCTTTCCTGGTCCCCTCTACCTTTCTGATCGGACATTCAGGGGTCTCTCATTCTCGCCCACCTCCTCCCCGGCCTCTTTTTTTGCGGTGTCCCCCAGGGTCACCCCTGGGTCCTTTACCTTTTCTATCTCACCCGGGTCGGGTAAAACTCAAAGCTTCACTGGTTTTCATTACCACCTGAATCGAGACACCCAGATTTTACCCGCCCGATTCACCTCCTTCCCCCCAGGACCCAGACTTCATCGTCCTTTCCCCTTTTTCTCCTCCCATCTCCTAAAACAAATGTGGAGAAAAAGAATTTTCCCTTTCCCCGCCAACTCTACCCCCCCCCCCTGATCCTCTATCCCGCAATGGCGCCCACTCTCGCCTTTCCGAAAAGTCCGCTCCTTTGGGGGGAATCCTCGACCCCCCTCAAATTTAAAACCACACATCCAAACCTCCCTCTGCCTCCCGCTTCCACCTGAAAAATATCTCGCATCCGTTCTTTCCCTCAACTCGACACCAAAAAAATGCTCTTCATGCCTTTTGTCTCTCCCCCTTGATAGCAACCCCTTCTCAGTGGCCTCCCTTACATTTCCCGCTCCCCCCCAAAACCATCCTTTAACTCGCCCCGTCTTACCACCTCTTCCTCGCTAAACCCTCTGCCTCTCCCCCTGTCAATCCCTTCAAGGCTCCAAACCCAAAGCAAATTTCATTTAAAGGTGCAACCAGCCCCCTACAAGGCTCTCCATAACCTCCCCCCCATACATTTTCCCCCAAATTTTCCCCAGATATTTTCCCCTCACGAAATCTCCGCTCCCACAGGACCTTCTTGTCTGTTCTCCTCTTTAGCTCCTCAAAAACCGTCCCAAAAATTCCTCCGCTTCCCCACCCGGGAAAGCACTGCCCAACACATCAGTCTCCCCCCCTTACCACCTTCAAAAGCAACCAAAAAAAACCATTTTTTCCGGGGATTGCAAAAACCCTACAATAACCCTGCTGCCACTGTACTACCCCACAAACATGCTGCCCCTCTCCTTGTCCTTCCCCTCCTTGTGATTGAAACCCTTTTGGGCAGGCCTCCTCCCTCTGTACCAGTATACGATTCATGCTTATTTACTCACTTGACATCATGATGTGACCCCCCCCCCCCCAAATGTACAGCGCCATGGGAAACAATGGCGTTTAAAATAAATGTTAATAAAATAATAATAATAAAGGGCCAAACCCCGACGTTTATTTTGGACTCCAATAAACAGAGTATGACCTCCTCTGAGCAGCTGCTGAGTACAGAGACCGGAACGGAGTAAAGAAAAAAGGGGGAGCACCAGTTACAGCTGCATTGGGTCTTGCACCTCCTGCACTCATCTCTATGATCAGGGTGGAGGAAACAGGAAGGACAACTGAAAAAATAACACTTTTGGGGCAGCACCTTCCCGCACTCATCTCTATGACAGGACTGGGAGGAAACAGGGAAAATGACAACCAAGTAAAAACACTGGGCAACACCCTTTCCGCATTATCTCTATGATCAGGGGGGGAGGAAACAGGAATGACACGAGAAGTAATAACATGGTGACAAAAACCTTTGCATCATCCCATGATCGGGCTTGGGGGGGAAACAGAAGTGACAATAAAGTAATAACACTGGTGACAACACCTTCCTGCACTCATCTCTATGATCAGGGCTGGGAGGAAACAGGAAGTGACAACTAGAAATAATAACCCGGACAACCCTTTCCCATATCCTATGAAAAGGGGTGAGGGAAACAGGAAGGGCCCTTTTAAAATAATAACACGTGACAAAAACCTTCCTGCACTCTCTCTATGTCGGGGTGGGGGGAAACAGAAGGGACAATAAAATAATAACACTGGTGACAGCACCTTCCTGCATTCATCTCTATGATCAGGGCTGGGAGGAAGCTGGAAGTGACATCGAGAAGTAATAACCCTGGTGACAACACCTCCTGCATTCATCCCTATGATCAGGGCTGGGAGGAAGCAGGAAGTGACAACTAGAAGTAATAACACTGGTGACAACACCTTTCTGCACTCACTCTTTAAGGGCTGGAGGAAACAGAAGTGACCTGCAAATAATAACACTGGGGACACACCTTCCTGCATCATCTCATGTCAGGGGTGGGGGGAAACAGGAAGGACAACTAAAATAATAAAAACGGGGACAACCCTTTCCTGCACTATCTCTTGTCAGGGTGGGGGGGAAAACTGGAAGTGACACGGGAGTAATAAAAACCCGTGACAACACCTTCCTGCATTCATCTCTATGATCAGGGCTGGGAGGAAAGCAGGGAAATCAAACCCAAAGTAATAACACTGTGACAACACCTTCCTGCACCATCCTATGATCAGGGCTGGGAGGAAAAAGGAAGGCAACTGCAAGTTAACCGGGACAGCACCTTCCTGCATCATTTATATCAGGGCTGGGGGGAAGCAGGAAGTGACAACTAAAATAACACTGGTGACAACACCTTCCTGCACTCATCTCTATGATCAGGGCTGGGAGGAAGCTGGAAGTGACATCGGGAAGTAATAACACTGGTGACAACACCCTTTTGATTTATTCTAGATCAGGGCTGGGGGGAAGGGAAGTAAACTAAAAAATACCACTGGTGATAGACCTTCCTGCCTCATCTCTATGATCAGGGGGGGAAGCGGAAGTGAAAAAATAAAATAATAACACGGGACAGCATCTTTGCACTCTCTATGATCAGGGGTGGGAGGGGAAAAGGAATGACAACTGCAAAAATAACATGGGACAACACCTTCCCCACTCACCAGACGGGGTGGGGGAAGCGGGAATGACATCGAGAAGTAAAAACAAGGTGACAACACCTTCCTGCATTCATCTCTTGATCGGGTGGAGGGAAATGGAAAGGGCATCGAGAAGTAAAAACATGTGACAACACCTTCCCGCACATCTCTATACAGGGCGGGGAGGAGCGAAATGACATCGAAAATAATAACACTGGTGACAACACCTTCCTGCATTTATCTCTATGATCAGGGCTGGAAGGAAGCTGGAAGTGACATCGAGAAAATAAAAACTGGTGACAACACCTTTTGCATTCACCTTTCAGGGGGGGGAAGCAAAGGGAAATGACCTAGAAATAAAAAACTGGTGACAGCACCTTCCTGCACCTCTCTATGATCAGGGTGGGAGGAAGCTGGGAAAAAGTGACATGAGAAGTAATAAACATGGGACAAACCTTCCTCATTCTCCATGATCGGGGTGGGGGGAAAACGGAAGTGAAACAGAAATAAAAACACTGGTGACAACACCTTCCCGCTCATCTCATGTCAGGGCTGGGAAAAGTGGAAGGAAATCGAGAAGTAAAAACAAGGGACAACCCTTCCTGCATTCATCCTATGATGGTGGGTTAGCGAAGTGACAACTAGAAATAATACACTGGTGACGCACCCTTTCCGCCTCATCCATGATCAGGGGGTGGGGGGGGAAGCAGGGAAATGACAAAAAAAATAATAACACGGTGACAGCATCTTCCTCACTCACCTATGACAGGGCTGGGAGGAAAAAAAGTAAACGCAATAATAACACTGGGGGACAACCTTCCCGCACTCACCTTTTGATCAGGGGTGGAGGAAGCGGAATGAATCGAGAAGTAAAACACGGTGCAACACCTTTTTGAAATTTATCTCATGATCGGGCTGGGGGGAAGCTGGAAGGGCATCGAAAAAAAAACACTGGTGACAACACCTTCCGCATTCCTTATGATCAGGGCTGGGGGGAAGCAAAGTGAAACTAGAAGAAAAACACTGGGGGACAACATTTTCCCGCTTCATCTCTATGATAAGGGTGGGAGGAAACAGGAAATGAGTCTATCTCTCAAAAACTGGAGAGAAACTGGAGACTACAAACCCTGGAGGAAGGCAGCCAGAATGAAATGCGCCAAGTGATAGCGGGAATACAGTTGGAGTTTTGGGAAATTGAATGACTAATTTGATTTTTTTTTATCTAATATCTCAGTATGGAATATTTTTTATTTTTCTATTGCAATGAAAGTTAAGTTTTACATTGGACTCAATTTTAAAGAGTTTTGGGCATAGGTCAGCCATTGTCCTGTGCCCCTTTAATCGCCAGTCACCTGTTTACTGTCTGAATAATAACAGGGGGATCCTGATCCCAAATAATGAATATCCTTGGACTTGTCGTTACCCCAGGACTAGACTATACATAGCTGCCAGTCAGATTGATGTTACTGCTCCACTCTGCACCATTCTGCACTCATTTCTATGATTAGTGCTGGGAGCTAACAGGAAGTGACAACTAGACAAACAATGGCTTGTTTTGGGATAAAACCTACCAAATTTTCCCAATTACCCCCAATTTGCCAATAGTTTCCCGCTCAAAAATGCAATAGGACGAGAAAAAACCTCCAACCCTACTGCAGAAGTTCAAAAAAGTAACTAGAGGAACACCAGAAAGTAATATCAGTGGGTGCATGGGAACCAAAACAGGTTGCCCTCTGTCTGGTGAAAACACTGGCCCGCGGATTTCTCCCCGGGGTCAACGATCCCCCGTAATTTATTACTTTTAAGTGGGATACAGTGCCCCTGAACTGTTGGCAGAAACTTACATTTAATATGTATGAGGGGTCACTGTTAGCAGAATCAGAGCCGCAAACAGGAAAGGAACACTGACTGCCTTCCCCAGGGGGCTCTGATGATGCCCATCTATAAAAACCATTCCTATTAGCAAGAGCATTGTTCAGTCACTCTGCCGGATCCGATAGAGAACTGGGCAGCTGTAATGTTACATTTGCACAGCCCTCTCTGCATCTTCCTGTACTAATCCCTATGATCAGTGCTGGGAGGAAACAGGAAGTAACAGCTAGACCAACACTGGAGCCTGGCGAGGTGAGTAACCACAAACCCCAAATATGAAGCATTAACACATCTACCAGGGATATTTATATTAAACCCTTCCCAAGACCACCAGGGATTATTACAATAACCCCTTAAGTGCCCTTAACCACCAGATATCCTTACATTAACCCCACATGCCCTAACCACCGGGCTTACCTTTAAAACTTTAATTGCCTAGAACCCCCCAGAGACATAACCTGTCCACTTCTCTCCATCTGGGCTCCTGACATACTCCTTCAGTACCCTAGACCTCCAGGGATTGCTATATTAACCCCTTCACTGCTGTAGACCACCAAGGATTGTTAACCCCCAAGTGCCCTATAACACCAAATATCTTTACATTATCTTTACATTAACTACTTCACTACCCTTGACCATAAGGGATCCTTATATTAATTCCTTGACTACCCTAGACCCCGAATACATCCTGAACGACACACTCAATTTTCCCTAAACCACACCCTCAAACAACCCAAACCACACCCTCAATACACCCTGAACTACACCCTAAAACAATTAAAACCACAACCTAATGACACTCCAAACCCCACCCTGAATACAATCCGAACCATACCCTCAATACACCCCAAACCACACCCTAAAACAACTCAAACCACACCCTAAAACAACTCAAACCACACCATCAATACACCCTGAACTACACCCTCACACAACCCAAACCGCACCCTAAAACAACCCAAACCGCACCCTAAAACAACCCAAACCACACCCTTAATACACCCCAAACCACACCCTCAATACACCCAAACCACACCCTCAATACACCCCAAAGCCCACCCTCACTACATCCAAACCACACCCTCAATACACCCAAACCACACCCTCAATACACCCAAACCACACCCTCAATACAGCCCAAACCACACCCTCAATACACCCAAACCACACCCTCAATACAGCCCAAACCACACCCTCAATACACCCAAACCACATCCTAAAACAACCTGAACCACACCTTCAATACACCCCAAACCACACCCTCAATACACCCCAAACCACACCCTCAATACACCCAAACCACACCCTCAATACACACAAACCACACCCTCAATACACACAAACCACACCCTCAATACACCCCAAACCACACCCTCAATACACCCAAACCACACCCTAAAACAACTCAAACCACACCCTCAATACACCCTGAACTACACCCTCACACAACCCAAACCACACCCTCAATACACCATGAACTACACCCTCAAACAATTAAAACTACAACCTCATTACACTCCAAACCCCACCCTCAATACAGCCCAAACCACACCCTCAATACAGCCCAAACCACACCCTCAATACACCCAAACCACACCCTCAATACAGCCCAAACCACACCCTCAATACAGCCCAAACCACACCCTCAATACAGCCCAAACCACACCCTCAATACACCCAAACCACACCCTCAATACAGCCCAAACCACACCCTAAAACAACCTGAACCACACCTTCAATACACCTGTAAAGAGCGGGGAGTGATATGGTTGGCACTCCTTTCAGGTTCTTTTCAATTGCGGGGAGAGACGATGTGGGACTCTCTGTAGTGAAGTGTACCGGCGTATAAATGACACAGACAAGACAACAGCTAACCAGGAGAACTGTGGCTTTACTTTCCTTGTCTTCCTCCAGCAACGACACTTGTAGCACAATCCAGTCGTCCGCATCGAGATTCAAACAGCTGTGGAACCATTCACTCACCCAGCAGTCCCTGAGGGGGCTCTCTCCAGCTCAAGCTCACTGCACTAACCTGGCTGTCTTCCAGTGGCTCTTCCACTCAGCTCAGGGGGCTTCCACGTCCGTCCTGCTGCGTATGAGGCCTCTTGCCCCTTCTCCAAATGCTCTCCGGCTAGAGGCGAAGCTCTGCCCCCATCTCCGGCCCAGCTTACGTGCTGTTAACAGATAACGATAGACAAGTCCTATGTTCTTAGGGCTTCTTCCTTTGCCTTCCACTCAAATCTGCCCCCTCTCATCCCAAAGGTGGAGAGGGTGCTGCTTCCTGCTCACTCTCCTGTGGCAGAATCTCCAACAGACTTCTCCTGAGTTACTCCCCATGCCCCTCACTATTTATTTGAATCCCCCGCTGCTGGCAACAAAAAACCCCCTTCTGCTTCACAGAGACTCAGCTCCCAAAATGCTGAAAGGACAAACCTGCTGTTACCGAGCAGACTACAACTGGGGAAAGAAACCTTAATATTAACCTATAGACTCCTGAATCGAACTTTCCTATTACTATGCCTAAGTTTCTTTTATCACAAGGCATTATGGGAAAGGAGAGATCTTCCCTTTCTAAGTCTCTTTTAGTAACTTACACTCCTTTCCTAAATAAAGATTACTAAAGCATTTACACATCCTACATCTCCCCCGTTCTTTAACTGGAATACGTCCTCGGATTCACAACTTTCAAAACCACACACACACACATTTTGCAGTGCAGATAACATTTGTTTTATATATGTGCAATAAACATAACCACTTAGCATAAAAGAAACAATAGTCTTAACCACATGGGGTAAAGTTCAGCGTCCTTTTATCACATTCTTTTAATCACAAGCCCTCCACAGTATATAAACTTTAGGGCAGGTTTTCAGCATCCTTAGCCTGAAAACACAAGTCCTTGGCCCTGCAAATAAACACAAAGGTGAACCCCCTCCCCCGGAGAATGGTGCAACAGCACCGGGCATACAGGCAGCTTACATTTTCTGCAGCGGCTCCTGCCGTTCTCCAAGCTGCAGCGCCAGCTCCTGCTGCTCCAAGCTCAGCGGTCCCACTGAGCTCTCCAGGACCCTCCATAGCAGATCATGGGCTTCGCGGACAAAGGCGCGAAGCCCATGATCTGCCTAAGTCTCT
This sequence comes from Phyllomedusa bahiana, assembly GCA_025379985.1. NCBI lineage: Eukaryota > Metazoa > Chordata > Amphibia > Anura > Hylidae > Phyllomedusa > Phyllomedusa bahiana. The sequence continues at coordinate 10,094 of JAODAL010085444.1, forward strand.
TTTAGTAACTTACACTCCTTTCCTAAATAAAGATTACTAAAGCATTTACACATCCTACACCCCCCAAACCACACCCTCAATACAGCCCAAACCACACCCTCAATACAGCACGAACCACACCCTCAATACAGCCCAAACCACACCCTCAATACAGCACGAACCACACCCTCAATACAGCACGAACCACACCCTCAATACACCCTGAATACACCCTAAAACAACCCTAAACCACACCCTCAATACAGCCCGAACCACACCCTCGATACATCACGAACCACACCCTCAATACAGCCTGAACCACACCCTCAATACAGCCCGAACCACACCCTCAATACACCCAAACCACACCCTCAATACAGCCCAAACCACACCCTCAATACAGCCCGAACCACACCCTCAATACAGCCCAAACCACACCCTCAATACACCCAAACCATACCCTCAATATATCCGTAACCACACCCTCAATACAGCCCAAACCATGCCCTCAA
>JAODAL010085445.1:0-10584 GCA_025379985.1 Phyllomedusa bahiana
TGCACTTTTTTGTTTTAGCTGCTCCCTTAGTGATCCATTGTGTACAGCTCGTCTTCAGGGGAAACGACCAGTGATGAGAGCTCCTCAGTCCTGGCCGCACATGCCCAGACTTCATCTCTCCTCTCAGGCAGCTACTGTCAGTCTATTCCCTGCTTAGTAATCACACACACTCAATGCTGAGTGAGTGTTCAACCCCCAGAGGCTGTAATACTACACCTGTCCTCTTTACTACTTAGTAATTAGCAGAAAAAAAAGAAAGCTCAATCAGATATGTGCATTGAGAAAAAGAACAACAACATATTTGGTTTCTGCAGGTATTTGAACCTAGGACCCCTATGCTGAGAGGGAGAAGTGCTAACCACTCTGCTATATCATAGCTAATTATAGCTCTTTTTTTTTTGTTGTTTTTTAGGTTACTTGACATTACATAAACAGACCTTTGTTTGACTAGACTAAGCACACTGTGGGGAAAGGCATGGTTATATCAAGCCTGTTGAGTCACAAGCTCTGCGGATAAAACAAATTATACACACCCCCTGTTGAAGACACTAAAAGCTGAAGAGAGGACCTGGGGACATGAAATGCCTTTGTGGTTAGACCCCTTTAAGTCTTCAGGATTGTGTACAGGAAGCTCTGTATATCATGAATCTATACTGTTCCCAGTGTTTCAGTGTTTGCTCTCTGTGGCCACTTTATTAGGCTCCTTTCCATTTCTTGATACAATACCTCATTATCCTCAGACCCCTCAGGCAACATGAGGTGAGCTTTGCAACATTGAACATTTTAGCCATAGAAGATAGGTGAAAATGAACAGTACCAGTGCTCAGGGGTTTGTGGGACTTACACAATTCCAATCTGGATGTAGAGGAGCCTTATTGGACAATAAGAAACTATTCTCCATACCATTTCACCAGCACCACCAGCCCTAACCCCTTATGATCTCAGATATTTTCTGATTTATTTTTTTTTCCCACCCGCTTTACAAGAGCCATAACTTTTTCTTTTTGCATCTGCATAGCTATATCAGGGCTTATTTTTTGCAGGACAAGATGCACTTTTTAATGGTGCCATTAACCATAACATATCATGTACTCTGAGACTCCCAAATTCTATGTGTGGTGGAAAATGAAAGAAGTGCAATTGTGCCTTTTTTGCCTTTTTGCAAGGGTTCAGTTTTAATGAAGTCCATTTTTCGGTACAAATGATGTGTTATCTGTATTCTGCAGGTTGATTCAATCCTGGTGATACCAAATTTGTAAAGGTTTCGTTATATTGTAGTACTATGGCAGAGTTTAATAGGTGCACATATATGGCAGCTATGGACGCCTGCCTGTGGCTTCTGGTTGGCAGCCAATCGTCACCCCACAATTATGTTCCGGAGTCCAAACAGAGGGAGGAACAGTGCATAGCAAATGCCGTGGCTGCATTTGCCGCAGCGTCTAAAGTATTAACAGCAAGGATCAGAGCCTGCTCTGTTCCCTGCTGTTAATAGTGGTTGGCCGCTGTAATGAACGACCACCACCTGCCACGTATACAGTGAGATCAGAGCGTGAACCTGTTCCATACACCCTTCCCGGAATTTGGCTGTTCAGGAATGTCCAAATCCGTGAAGGGGTTAATCACTGACACTAGGCAAGAAATGTCCATGGAGTCTCCCAGTCTGAGCCTATCGTCTTCCAGCAGACATTGAGGTTCAACTGATCATTTTTGATATTTATGATATTTTATTTTAAAAAAGTATCAGATAGAAAATGTAACAATGATAAATAAATAAGATAAAATAAGTTAATATAAATAAACAAGAAATAATGTATCAAAATGTAACAATTGGCTGCTTGTAGTGACGTCTCATGCGCATGGAGAGGCGATCGGCCCGCAGTAGTTGGTTCTTGATGTTTGCATGGATTATCCTCTGAGCGCACAATGTGTCGTCCTGCAGAACGGGAAGATGGAAAGTCACACATGGAGTCTATCGGTTGTAGAAACATTTCAATCACAAGATTAGAGACCCCGGAATAAGAAGAGACTTTCACGGCTGCAATAGTTATGTCCATATTATACTCATCTTATTCAGACTTCATTACATGGAGCTCAGTCTATCAGTCTTATATCAGTATTACAGAATATATTATTCCTGGAAGCACTTCCCATATTTCTATATCTTACATAACAAGGAAGAGTCTAAGAGATAAAGTGATGAGGATTGTGGAGATCATTACCTGCTCTTTCAAGATGTTCTTCAGCTCAGTGAAATAGTCAGAGATTTCTCCAAATATCTTGTCCGATGTCTCTCTAGAGCCGGTGGCTTTTGTGGTCTTGGAGCTCTGAAGCGGAAGAAAACCTGCAGATTAGTGACTGCCCAGTGTAACACTCAGGGCGGCTCTGGGTCACTTGGTGTGATACTTACACAGTCCTGCAGCAGCTCCGCCTGGTGATGCAGATCTTCCTTAAGTTCCTCCCAGACTGTTTGGTTGCTCACAAGTTTCTCCTGGTGATCTTTGTAGAACTGGAAGGTTTGGTAGAGGAGTGCAGACACTGTGATGGCCGCAATTTCATCTGTTGTTCCCATTGCCTACATCTCATCGAGTGTCTGCCATTCTACTCCGTTATTACTCTGCTGTTCCTACGGTCATGCCTGGTCCAAGTTGTCAGTTCCTCTGGTCTTTCTCCAGGCCCGAGTCCATTCTCGGTTTCCCCCTGGGGGTATCGCCTCTTGCCCAGACCCGAGTCATCAGTTCCTCTGGTGTTCCTCTAGGCCCGAGTCCTCAGTTCCTCTGGTGTTCCTCCAGAACCCGAGTCATCAGTTTCCTCTGGTGGTTCCCTCCAGGCCAAGTCATCAGTTCCTCTGGTGTTCCTCCAGACCTGAGTCATCAGTTCCTCTGGTGTTCCTCTAGGCCCGAGTCGTCAGTTCCTCTGGTGTTCCTCCAGACCCGAGTCATCAGTTCCTCTGGTGTTCCTCCAGGCCAAGTCATCAGTTCCTCTGGGGTTCCTCCAGACCCGAGTCATCAGTTCCTCTGGTGTTCCTCCAGACCCGAGCCATCAGTTCCTCTGGTGTTCCTCTAGGCCCGAGTCCTCAGTTCTTATGGTGTTCCTCTAGACCCGAGTCGTCATTTCCTCTGGTGTTCCTCCAGGACCAAGTCGTCATTTCCTCTGGTGTTCCTCCTGGTTTAAGTCTGCGTTCCTGTGTCTGTGACCCTGCTGTCCTGCTTATCCAGTCTCCATTGTTCCCTGTCATCCTGTACTTGTCCCTCATGTCCCTGACCACAGCTGGATAGGTATCTGCCCTCTCTGGTTCCAAGGATCAAATACCCTTGTTCCATCTACGTTTCAAAGTCTGTATCGTATACTTTTTACTGTCTGTTTTTCCTAAAGTAAAGCTTTGAAACGTGACAGATTGTTCTGCTCAGGTGACATTTCTTCTGTGTTCTGTGGTTCGGTCTAAACCTCTTGACCATGTCTGCAGCTTTGACGCATTGCGCAGCTGTTAACCACGAAGCCACAAGAAATGGACACTGAGTGCAGAAATACATTACAAAGAATAAGTTCCCACAGTTTCTCTTCATTCTCATATGAAGCCTCAGGATATGAATGTTCTTGGTGAATGAGCTGTTGGAATATCCAGGTGGTGGATGTTGCTCCTCCAGGATCTGCTAGAATCAGTCTCCACTGTGCTCTACAATTTATCCTATAGACTTTATTTCCTTATTTCAAGTCTTCTTCTCTAGAGCCGCCATATTTAGTTATGTCAAAGTCTTTCATCCCTACCTCATCATACAATCTCCATTTCTTCATTACCTCTTGCAAGATTTTTTAATTAAGTCAATTAAAGGCAAGTTAGAGGATTTATAATATTTTATTAAAAAATGTATCACATAGAAAATGCAACAATGATAAATAAATAAATAAGATAAAATAAGTTAATATAAATAATCAAGAAATAATGTATCAAAATGTAACAATATAAAATAAATAAGATAAATAAGTGGCTTATAAATGAGGGCCGGCCATTGGCTAGTTGTAGTGACGTCTCATGCGCATGGAGAGGCGATCGGCCCGCAGTAGTTGGTTCTTGACGTTTGCCTGGATTATCCTCTGAGCGCACAATGTGTCATCCTGCAGAATGAAAACATTTAAACTTACTCATGGAGTCGACTGTCACAGAAACATTTTAACCACAATTTTAGAGAACGTTATATAAGAGACCCAGATAGGCTGCAGCACTTTCATGATATCGGCTCACCACACAGCTGCAATAGTTATGTCCATATTATACCCATCTTATCCAGACTTCATTACATGGAGCTAAGTCTATCAGTCTTAGATCAGTATTACAGAATATATTATTCCCGGCACTTCCCATATTTCTATATCTTACATAACAAGGAAGAGTCTACGAGATAAAGTGATGAGGATTGTGGGGATCATTACCTGCTCTTTCAAGAGGTTCTTCAGCTCAGTGAAATAGTCAGAGATTTCTCCAAATATCTTGTCCGATGTCTCTCTAGAGCCGGGGGCTTTTGTCGTCTTGGAGCTCTAGAAAGAAATAAAACCTGCTGATTAGTGACTGCCCAGTGTAACACTCAGGACGGCTCTGGGTCACTTGGTGTGATACTTACACAGTCCTGCAGCAGCTCCACCTGGTGATACAGATCTCCTGAAGTTGCTCCCAGATTGTTCGGTTGCTCACTAGTTTCTCCTGGTGATCTTTGTTGAACTGGACGGTTTGGTAGAGGAGTTCAGACACTGTGATAGCTGCAATTTCCACCTGTAAAATCAATGTCACCATGATTATTGGACTGGCGGCTGTGGACGGTTGTCTGGGGTGGTCTCGTCATCCTCTATGGACAGATCGGTGGTGGAAGGTTCTGCTATCTACATGAATGGATGAATAGTATTTGTTATATACACTGGTTTACTTCTCCACCACCTGGACCCTGAAGACCATTAGATGCTCTGATCATCACTGAGAGAGGAAACCCAATGATTTATCTACCTCAGAGGAAGAGTAGAGTCCACGAATGTCCGGGAGGTTTCTGCTGGTCGTACAGTTATCTGATATCTCACTCTCTGGAATCTGGAACAATAAATATAATAATGTGTAATCAGCAGGAGGAAAGTCACATCATGAAGGAGAGAAGAGGACACGAGTCCCAGGAGCTCACCATGTGCTGGAAGCTGTGAAGTATCTTCTTGGAACCATCCTTGTAGGTGTCTTGGAGCCATATGCAGGGCTTGGAGCAGCCAATGGAAGTGACGCAGACCAGGAGAAGGAAAGTCCAGGTGTTGACGGGAGACATGATCTGTGATCTGGTGGAGGTGATGAGGAGAAGATGTGGAGTCTGGCAGTAGGTTCTGGGCTCCTCTGTCCTGGTTGGGTCCTGGCTTTGTACTGGGCTCCATCTTCGCACCTTCACAGTTATATCCCACCATAAAACCTCGATGTCAGAGAAGTGATTGTGCCCGTTGATTCCAGTTTCAGTTTCAGATCACAGTACAGAGGATGTGTCTTCAACAGTGAAAATTTTACTAAAGACTTTCACTGTTACCTCACTCTCCTGCTTCTGTTTTCTTGTAGTTTTGCACATTCACATTTTCAGGTCATAAAAGAATTGATTTAATCCATTACTTATGAGGAAAATTTTACCAAACATTGTTGGTAAATGTTCAGCGCCTGGGATTCCCCGGTCACAATGCCACAGATGCATTTTATTACAGAAGCTGAGACGCCACTTATCATCCTGTTTATGGCACCAATGTATGTGATACACTGGAGAGACTGAGATGAGTATTTGGACCTACTGCTGCATCCTTCTCTTATGTTGGTCCTTGAGATGGTTGAGTGTACAACTCTACAGAGTGTCCAACGGTGAAACATGGTGCCCCTGGTTATACAAATACTGTGATGAGGAAAACAGAAGTGCAGGCTCACACTCACATTTACCGGTTCACTAGTGTAGCAGTTTCACACGTGATGAGCCAAGACACAAAGCTTGTAACACAGCATTTTCTATTGTGTGGTGGCGGTTGTCCTCATTCCCGGCAGCTGGTAAATTGCTCCCTTTCCCAGATGTAGCTATAACATGTCCAGATGCCGCTCTAATATCAGCCTGCTGCCGCAGTGCATCTCCTGCAGGCTTGGACTGGCCCAGAGGGGAGTTGGGGAAACCCCGGTGGGCCCTTGGGTATGGGAGCCTCTCAGGCAGGGAAAACAAGATCAGATTGGAAGAGTAATGTGCAGTATGTGCATTTATGTACAGTAGTTGTACAGTGGGTGCCAAGAATTAAAGGGGTTTTTTCATTACATTAAATGGTCTGCAGAATAAGGGGACAGTGAAAACAAGCAACTTTGCAATTGGATGTCATTTGTAAAGCTGTCTTGTTTTCACAGTCTGCCTTATCTGCGTTTTCTGTAAACACTGTTCCCCAGTGCTGGTCGGATTCCATCTCCTTTCATGTCGTTGGCTGACCGCTCTACTAATTTACATTCTGTCTGGCCCCCGGGGGTATTCACGGTGCATTCCTGCCTCTCTCACTCAGAATAAGGGGCTGGCAACATTTCACTCTGCACTGCCAGCAGCTGCACAGTAATCATGCAGCTGCTTCTACAATCAGAAAACAGCAGAATTGTGCTCAGTGCCTAAGATCTATGCTGCTCTGGATGAGTTCATAGAAGACTGGATTCAACTGTAACAAACCTCCAGCTGTGAGAGGAGAAGAGATCAGTGCTCTGAGTTCATAGAAGACTGTCTAGACTGAATGCAGAGCTGTGATATGTAAACAAACACCTCTTATAAAATAAGACTGCATAGGGAGAGGAATGACACAGTGACATGTGGACTCAGACAGAGGGGGGAGCACACTGACTCGGGAGCGAGCATGAACATTGAAGGAGGGGATGATGTCATTCCCCTTCAGTTAAGAAACACCCAGCTGGGAGGGAAAGAAACACCCCTGGATTTGATTAGCTGAGAAACTGAAAGTACAATGAAACACACGAACTGATGAAGTGATAAATCCCAAGAATTCTTGGTGGACCCAAGAATCAGCTTCACTGGTGAGCCCTAGGCACCCCAGTCCGACGCTGGTCTCCTGTGTCTGGGTCCTGTAGAATGGGCTCCAGGACCTGATATGCTACTCATGGGCAAGCAAATCTGCTCTATCTCCCTAATACTGTGCTAACCTTATATAACAGAAGCCTTACCCACCTGGGTGGAAAAATTTACTAAGGGTTTGCCTAGAAGCATGGCATCTAGCTTTAACCGATCAACTTCTATGTAGACCAAGCAAGGTCCTGGTTCTTACACTACATCGCCCATATACCATGGCAGAACATGCTGCTGATTATGAGGATGGATGGGAATTCTTGATCAATGTGACATGGACAGAGGATAGAGTGTTTTATATTTTCGAATAGGGACACAGAGAAATGGCCACAACAGAGCTCCATCATCAAGTTCTCGTTAGGCATTTTTGAAGTTTTTCATAGTTATTGGACAATGTTTCTTACTCCACAAATGGAGAGTTTATTGTGACATAGCTGTAAATCTGAACCGAAACAATTGCTATTACATATAATTAAGGCTACATATAATTAAATAAAGTAATTAAAATGATTGTTCAGGATGGAGGGTAGACTGCGCTTGTGCACAACGCTCTATTCTGTTCTGTGGGAGGAGTACAGTCGAACACACTGCTCCCCTGTACTCAGAACTCCCATAGAACAGAATGGAGAGTCGTGCACAAGCCTATTCTATTTGGGGAATGTTCTCATGAAGGATCCTACCAGGCTCAGATTGGCCCACTGGGGAGTCGGTGAAACCCCCGGTGGGCGACAAGCTCCATCAGCATCGGGTCCAGATGGCACGTCACTGTGCAGGGCTGGACCCGCTGCATCGCCATAACTATAGTTATCGGCTCTCTGTACCGTAGACTGATGACCCAGGTGAGCTGGAGGTGTGCGCGGCGCGCGGGGGGGGGGGGGGGGGGGGGGGGTGATACAGCGATAATCTCATGCTTACTGCGTCAATGTATCTCTTAGGCTGAAAGCCCACGACTTAGGTCCTAAACTTCAGTCCCAGGAGATACAGGGAGCAACGTCCCGACGTAGGCGGCGTGGTGACATCATACTGGCACTCAAAGTAGGTGCTCCTCAGCGAGGGAGCCGGGAGAGATGAGTCTCTTTTTTTTCAAATCTGCCACAGGGTGCCAGTATCTACCTGCAGGGTGCCAGGATCTACCTACAGGAGGCCAGCATCTGCCGACAGAAGGACTCTATATACCTACAGGGGCCAGTATCTACTTACAGGTGGCCAGGATCTGCCTACAGGTGGCCAGGATCTGCCTACAGGTGGCCAGGATCTGCCTACAGCGGGTTAGTATCTACCTACAGGGGCCATATCTACCTACAGGTGGCTGTATACCTACCTATCTACCTACAGGGGGCATATATACCTAGCTACGGTGGACATTTATACCTACCATCTACACAGGACTGTATACCTACCTATCCACTTAAATAGGATATATATACCTACCTATCTACAGTGGGTCTGTTTAAACCTACCCATCTACATGGGGCTGTATAGCTACCTATCTACCTACAGGGGGCATATATACCTACCGTGTTTCCCCGATAGTATGACACCCCCGATAGTAAGACGTAGCGGTGTCTTAGGGAGGTCGCCTAATGTAAGACGTACCCCGAAATTTAAGACGTAGCTGCAAGGGACGTAGTGTGATGTAAGACGTAGTTCCGAGGAGCGCACAGTGTCCGGGCGCTGCCTGGCCCAGGCACTGTCCGCGATCCCTTCACCTTATGCGACTCCTCCGAGCGCATATAGGTGAAGGGATACCACTGCGGGCACAGAGAAAAGCGCTCCCTGCCCCGCAGTGGTCTCCGGGCGGTCCCCGAGCAGACCTCGCGGCTGTCCGGAGCTCCCGGCACAGGCAGCGTGGGGTTCATCACGCTGCGTGCGCGGCTGATGACTTTACTTTGCCTGTGCCGAGAAGAGCGCGCGGGGAGGCCGAAGCAGTGAGGAGGCGGCGCGGCGCGGGAGACGGAGCAGCGGGGAGCCAGGTAAGTGTTTTTCTGCCTACAGCTACCTATACCTGCCTACAGCTGGCCCTATACCTGCCTACAGCTGGCTCTATACCTGGCCTACAGCCGGCCCTATACCTGCCTACAGCTGGCCCTATACCTGCCTACAGCCGGCCCTATACCCTGCCTACAGCTGGCCCTATACCTGCCTACAGCTGCCCTATACCTGCCTACAGCTGCCTATACCTGCCTACAGCTGGCCCTATACCTGTCTACAGCTGGCCCTATACCTGTCTACAGCTGCCTATACCTGCCTACAGCTGGCCCTATACCTGTCTACAGCTGCCTATACCTGCCTACGCGGGCCTCTATACCTGCCCTACATAAGACATACCCCGAAAATAAGACATAGTGGGACTTTTGGGGGTAAAAAGAATGTAAGACGCTGTCTTACTTTCGGGGAAACACGGTAGCTACGGTGGACATTTATACCTACCATCTACACAGGACTGTATACCTACCTATCCACTTAAATAGGATATATATACCTACCTATCTACAGTGGGTCTGTTTAAACCTACCCATCTACATGGGGCTGTATAGCTACCTATCTACCTACAGGGGCTTCATATACCTAACCACCTACAGGGGGCTGTATATCTACTTACAAGGGGTATATGTAGCTAACATGTACACGGAGCTGTAAACCAACCTATCTACCTACAGGGGGTATATATATCTTCAGTGACTGTATATCTACCTATAGGGGGGCATATATACCCATCTACCTACAGGGGGTTACTATACCTACCTACAGTGAGCTTATATACCTACTGGGGGTCTACCACCTTCTTACTTAATGGGAGCACCCATACTAGAGCTGTGGTCTGTGGACCGAGGTCTGGGGGCCAAATTTCACGTGCCAAATTTCTAAGTGGCAATTTAGAAGTGGCAATCCTCAGAATTATCCCTGAATTTAATAACGCAGACTTTGGAGTCCGTAATATAATCTGACTACGCCTCTCTTCATTTCTTCTCATGTACGTCCTGTCTGTTGGGAAAAACAAGTCCCAGCCATCCCACCGCATTATAGGGCTAGCTGTCTCTGCTTAGTTTAAATGGTACGTCCTGTCTGTGGAACAACAAGTCCCCGCCATCCCACCGCATTATATGTCTAGCTGTCTCTGCTTAGATTAAATGATACGTCCTGTCTGTGGAACAACAAGTCCCAGCCATCCCACCCCATTATATGTCTAGCTGTCTCTGCTTAGTTTAAATGGTACGTCCTGTCTGTGGAACAACAAGTCCCAGCCATCCCACCGCATTATATGTCTAGCTGTCTCTGCTTAGTTTAATTGGTACGTCCTGTCTTTGGAACAACAAGTCCCAGCCATCCCCCGCATTTTTATTTTCTAGCTGTCTCTGCTTAGTTAAATGGTACATTTTTGTCTAGATTTTTGCCCCCTCTGTCTTCCTAATTTAAAACCTGTGTTTATTTGTATAGCCTCAATCCCAGATACTCCCCCTTGAAGTTTTTCTTTGGGGTT
>JAODAL010085446.1:0-10584 GCA_025379985.1 Phyllomedusa bahiana
AAAAAAATTTTCTCATGGAGGATCGGACCAATACCCAAAAGGGTGAGAGGCCTCCCCAAAGGGGAAAAGGCCCAATCCCCCCCAAGATGGGAAGGGCCCCTTTTCTGCACCAGAGAGATTTAAAAAGAAAAGGGGATTTTCCGGGAATTTAAACGAGCAATTGATTTTTAACAATTGAAACGTGTTTGGAGTTAATTAAATCCTCTGGGTTTTCCCTCTATGGGGTAAATCCAATTTGGGAATAAAGGGAGGGTACAATACCTAGTAGAGGTTTTAAGTGGGCAGGCCAAAATAAGTTTGGGAAAAAAAATTTTTTTACGTCCGTTTTAAATTTAAAAAGGAAAATTTGGGGGGATATTCGACACGGGGGCGGGGCCCTTCCCCTTTTCTTTTGGATGGACCGAAAAGGGGCTTTGAGGGGATCCGGACAAAAAGGAGGGGAAAAGGGAAACCGGGGTTAAAATTGACCCAAAGGAGGGGGAAAAGGGCAATTTGCCTCTGTAAATTTATGGGAATTTTCGGCCGAAAAAAGCCACCCGGGGGACCCTGGGGTTTTAACCTGCGGTTTTGAGAAAAAATGGGTTTGTCGGAGCCCTGGGGAAAAAAAGGGGGAGTTTTCCAGAGAGTTGGCGACTTCTGACATCAGGGCCGGATGAGCTGTACGCTGTAGATAGTCTCCCCTTTTTCCCTAAACAAACAGACCCGGCATTATCGTTCCCCTTTAACCTCCCCTAGGAAGATTGAGAGTTTTTGAGTAGAAAATTCTTGGAATACGGGTTTTAAGATGTCCCCCGGGTGGGGAAAACACCAGTGTTCCCCCTCTGGTTTTTTTGATCTGGGGTAGGGAACAGGGATAAATCTTTTTTTTCCCTTTAGTGCCCTTTCCCAGCTTTAATCTCCCCGGCTTGTTTTTTGCATCCATTGGGTAAAAAAAACCTTGGCCTTTAAACGCCTTTTTGGCCTTGATCCCGGGCTTGTGAAATTACGCTCCATTAACGCCAGGCCTTCATGGAGGGGGGGCTTGAGCAAGATTCCGGGGTCAGACTGGGAAACTGAGGCCTTTTTTGACCCAAACCCTAAAAGCAGTGTGGGAGTTCAGCCACAACAAATTTGAAACCCCTTCCCCCCTTTGGGCTTTAAACTTTTTTAACCCTTTGCCCCATTTCTGGCCCCATGAATGAATTAAGGGGGGGATCCCTCCTTGGGGAATTGGGTTTCCCCTTATTTTAAAAAAATTTAGGATGGATTAGAGTTTTTTAGAAAGTTTAGGGGGGGATTCCCATTGAGTTTCCAAGCAAATCGGGGGGCTTGAAGTCGGAAAAAGGTATCCCCAAGAAGGGTTAATCAAACATAAAATCGGGGGTGGCGTTTACCTGGGAGAAGGGGAAAGGGGTTGGGGTTTTAAAATTTTAATTAATATATTTTGGGGGGGATTGGGGAAAAAGGGTTGCCTTATTAAAATGCCCCAAAAACCAGAGAAGAGTCCTTTAAAGATTTTCCCCCATTACCCCGATGGGGAACGGAAGGGGCGTCCATTAAAGAAATCGAGAGTGGGTTGTAGGGCTAATTTAGAATGAAGAGCCCAAACAAAAATCCCTTTTTTGGGCCTTGGGGAAAAGGGGCATGTTACCCATTTAGCCCCCTGGGAGAAAGGGGAATTTTCTGTCCCCTGTTCGGGACATTAATTTTGGGCCGTTTGGAATCCCACGTGACCTTAAAAACTTCCCAATTTTTAAGAAAAATCCTTTTAGCGCCCTCATCCACAAAGGTGTGACAACCCCTGGAAGGGGGGGAAGTTTTAATGCACTAAAAATTACCCCCCCCTTTGGTTTTTTTTGGTCCGGGTTGCCCCCCTAGGGTACCGGCGCAAAAGGAATTTATTTGTTTTTAAAGGGAAGGGCCGCCCTCCGGGGCTTTGAGCAAGGGGGTTTTCTTTCCCAAGGCAGATGTTGGGGAAACCTTTTTTTCCCCAGGCAGGTTTAGTCCCTTAACATTGGGACGTTACCCCCAGATTATCCCAATTCATACAACCAGATCGGGGCCACGAAAAAAAAGCGCTTTTGGTGTACCGGGTAGGGGAAAAAGGGGCCGACCCCGATGGCTGGGGGGATTACAAAAAAAAACCCGGGGAAAAAACGAAAACAAAAGGCCCCAAGGAATTTACTCCAAAAACGGGAAAGGAACCTAAAAAGCCCGGCCCTCAAAAATAAAAATAACCAAACCCCCAACAAACCCCCCCCCCAAACCACCAATTTCAAAAAGACCAAAAGGGTTTTTGGGGGGTCAACCGGGCCCAATCCGGGGGGGGTGTTCCCACAGGATGGAAGGATCTCAAAATATTTGAGCCCCTTCCAAATGGCAGGGTATTTCCTCGGGATGACTAAGGTGTCGGGGAAAGGTAAAAAAAACCCAACCTACAAACAGGAGTCCTTCACATCATAAAGGGAAAAACATCCTTTTAGAAGATGAACTCCCCAAAAGAAACACAGATTGGGGGGTGCCCCAAAAAAGGGGGAAAGGAAGGGAAGGGAGAAAAAGGGGCCAAAGGGGATAATTAATCAGTCCCTCAGTCACGAAAAAAAACCTCACGTTTTCCCCAAACCCTCGGGGTTAAAGGCCGAATGGGATCCAGAGAGCCCATTAGGGGGCAACCCGGGAAAAGCTTTTTAATTTCGGCATTGTTGGGAAAAGGGTGAAGGGGAATTTTTTGGGGGGGCCCAGAGGAAGAGGGCCCGGCGATTTGGCCGTTCCCTTAAAAGGAGGGCAACCCGGGAGGGGTTTTAGGGCAGCCCTTTCCTCCCCAATCAGGAGATCCACCCCGGGGGGCCGACCCAAGCAGAAAGGGGAAAGGGGTTGGGGGAAGGTTCCAAAAAAGGATCGGGAATGGATGATAGATTCGCCTTTTTTTCCCCTGCGCGCGAAGGGGGGAAGCCCAGGGGAAATGGTTTTTTTGGGCCTTTTCCTTAGAGGACCAAAAGTTGGGGTTTAAAAGGGCCTCGCATTTAAGGGGTTCCCCCCCTAGACGGGTCGGGGTTTAGAGCCCCGTTTGGGTGTGATCCTTGTAAGAACATTTCCCCCAAAGGGAAAAAGGGCCCTTTTTCCTCAGGGATTTTTTTTCTTTTTAATATTGTTGTGATGGACCCTACAGATAAACATCTCTTGGGTTGGAAATTTCCTAAACCCCCCTAGGGCAAGTGCCCTGTGAGCTCTGAAAAAAAACCCCGATAAGGTATCAAGCGGAGGGCCCCAAAATACAGGGTTTTTGAACAACTTCGAAAGAGTAGGGATCAGTTGGGAAGAGCGAAACTGATTCGGGGGGTTTTCTCAATCAAACGTTGTTGCGGCGGTTGGGGTTTTCTCCAGGTCGTAAAGTTTGAGCCCCCCGGGGTGGTTGGGGCGTGTGACCGGGGGTCGGGCTAATTCGGGTTTGGAGGTTGGGGAGGCTTTAGGGGAAATGACGCTGTGTGTGCTCGGCCCCCTGACATTTCTGTTGTAGCTCCTCCACGGCTTCTGGACTGGTTGTAGTTCTTTGAGCCAGGCTTGCCGCAGATCCGGGCCCTCAGCCCCAAGATTTGGCTTTTGAATGGAAGAAGGGGAAAGCAAAGCTTGTAGCTCTGGATGAGAAGTTTAGAACCTGGAAACGCCGCGTCGGGAGAAGGGGGGGTGAGGGGCTTTGGGCCCTCACCCTACCTGACCACGTAGAGAGGCGTCCCCCATCTGGGGTTAAAGGGCATTTCAGAAAGGGGGAGGGGGGCTCCCCTGACCCCGTTGGGGGACCCCGGGTTGGATGCCAAGAAGCTTCCTGCACTGTAGACAGGCGTTTTTTGGGCCCTAGTCGCTTTTTGGGGTTTTAATTTTCCCTCCATTTGTCAGCGGGTGGGGGCGGGCCCTGAGGGGTTTCCCCCCCGAGGGGGGTCCCGTGTTATGGAATGCTCAAAACCCCGGAGATGGTCCCACTGGGTGCCTCAAAAGGAAAACCCGGGAAAGGTCTGGGCAAGAGATGCTGCACGGGGAAGTAAAAATCTCCCATGGGCCCTTGTCGCAGGAGGCTTGGCTCCCCCTTTAGGAAAGTCCTTCTTCCCCTGTTGCAGGATGCGCAGTGGGGACAGGGGCCAAGGGTGGTTTAGTGAACAAAACCCAGCGGGGGAAAAAGGACGGTTCCCCCCCCCCTCAGGGTTTGGGCCCATGGGAGTCCCCCACGTTGGGATTGCTGAGGGGATGCCTGAAAGTAGGGGTTACCCCCTGTCAGCCCCTTTGAGGGTGTATGTTCATCGACCCTCATAAAAAATTCTGACTGATCCCCAAAGGGAAACCCTTCAAGCCCCAGTTAAAGGGGTTCATAAAATTTTGGGTCGGGAACTAAGTGGCCTAATTAAAATTTCGACATAAATTATCTGGTACCACCGAGCCTTGTCCCGTGTGGGCCCTTTTTGTATTTTCCCCGTGCGCCCACCATAGGCTTAGAAGGAAGGAAAGGGGTCCCCTTGCTTGGGCCATTTCCCCCTGGGCCCCCGTGACTGGGGACCCTTTTTATGGCGTTTTGGAACTTAGTGCTGCCCTTAAATGGGGGGGTTGCCCCCGCCCGGGGTTTTCCCGCCGGTCCCCGGAAACAAGCTCAGAGGGGATGCCCCCCCCAGGGGGGGAGGAGGAGGCCCGGGGGCCTGGTTACGGCAAAGGGGGCAGATGGGGGTCCTCTGGAGGTACGGGGGACCCATCGCAAGGGGGGTCGCCCCAGTAAACCCGTGCAAACCGGGATGCGTCCCGATCCGGGGACTGCCGGCCTGCCTCGCCCGGGGCCGTTGCTTTTTGTATCTCAATAGGGGCCCCGCCACGATCTTCCCCGGGGGGCCGAAGTCTCTGAGCCCCAGTGGAAGGAGGGCGCCGGAAGGGAGTCCGGGCTGGGCAGCAAAGCCACAGGGCTCCCGCGATGCGGCGGGGGGAAGGGGGAAAAATGGGGCCGAGGCGGGAAGGCGGGGGGGAAGGCAGGCCTTCTCCTTCCCGGTCCCGCCAAAAAGGCCCTAAAAAAAGGGTTTTGGGGGAAAAGGGAATTTTCCCCCAGGGAGGGCCGCCTTGATGTTTAGGGGCCTTTTTCACCCCTTTTGGGGCTCATTTTAGGGGGGGGGGAATCTTAAAGGGTTTAATCAATGTCCTGCCCGGAGCTCAGTCCCGTGTGCGTCCGTTCCCCCCCACAGGGAAACCCCGCCCCCCCATCAACTCTTTTTCTAATCGCCCGTTCTTTTTCACAAACCTATCTATGGTGGTTCCAGGAGGTAAAAGGTTTTTTTTTTCCTTTTGGGTGAGGTGATATGTGGCTGTGGGTGTCTTTTATATGATGCCCGCTGCTAATGAAGCAAATCCTGGATGGATAATTGGGAAAAAGTAGGAAAAGGATGTTTGGTGATTTTGGAGGTGGAAGGGTTTTCCCCCAATCCTTTAATTTCCCCAAACAAAAAAAGTCAATGTGTTTTTTTTAAATTTTTTATAAAAAATTTTTGCTTATTGTTCAAAAAACACATCACTGCCCCTCCCCAAAAGGAATATTTTTTTTTCTTCATCATAACTGTACCAAATGACAGTAAACCTGCAGTAATAATAAGAAATATAATTTTTCTCACACATGACAGTTTCAGTTTTAGAAATAGGATTCAATAAAAATGTTACCAAACCTGAAGAACCTGCCTGTTCAGAAGTGTTTCTTTGGTCATCTTCATCACCGCACTTCTCATGATGTTCCCTCATTCGCGCCACCAGGCCTTGCATCTTTGTTGCATCGTTTGCATTTTCCCACGCATGCTGCCTTACCGATAGGCGAAGGAGCTTCATTAAAATATTCCCAAACTGGGTCTCTTTACGGCCTGCTGCCATTATAAGGAAAGAATGTAAATAAACCTCAGATCATACACACAAACAGATCCAGACTTGTCTGTCTGTGGCTATGCTGTAGTATTGTGCTCAAAGTTTCACTTTCATTTTCTTGTCTGCTTGACCTTCCCCCTCCTCACCCCTTAAAATTCACATTCTTCTTGTGTTGTGCCCGATCTAAATTTCCCCTCTAAACAATCAAACATATTGTCTAACTTCTTGGACTTGGCACTGAAAAGGGGTGATTCTGTATTGAAAAGGTTTGTAGAACAATAGGAAATTAAAGTCTTTTTCTCAACTCTGTTCATGTTGTAAAATTTTTGCTGTGAAGAAGAGGCTGGGACCTCTGCGGAGTCAAATTCAGTTTTGAGAACTGCGTAATAAAGGACGTCTGTGATAATATAGGAAAAACTCCCCACTAACCTCAAAAACCCGGGAAAGAGCAGGGCATTGTGAATGTTACACATATACAGCCTTTATTCTACTATTTTAAACAACTCAGCTTTACTCATGATGGAAAAACCTTTTTGGATGGAAAATATTTTCCCAAAAACTTTTTATTAAAAAAAAAATCCGTTTTAAAATCAAAAAAAATCCGATTTTTTTTATTTTTTTTTAAAAAAACATTGATTTTTATCCACCCTGGTTGGACTTAAAGTTGTGTTTTGGGCTTTTTATTTATTATTTTGTGTTTATTTCATTTATTGACCCACAGGGTATGTTCACTCGGCTTAAATTTGTCACTTTTTTTGGGCACATTATACGGGGCAAAATGCACGCCACAATTACAGAAAAGTGCTTTCTTTTTTTTTAAAGGCACCCCCATTGCAGTATCTGCAGCTATCAGCTCTGGCGATCTCGTAACCGCTAAGGCTTGTAACGGGAAACCAGAAAGCTTCCACTATTTTTTATAACAGCACTCAAACTGGTGTATAAAAACCCGGGGCTAGATCCATGATGAAACTTTATTCTCCCTTTATACAAGTCATGTTAGCCCCACACATGGAATTTTGTGTACATTTTTTGGGCACCAGTGCACGGAAAGACTTTGTAGACTTGAACGGTACAAAGGGGCAACAAAAAAAAAAAAGGACGGGGTGGACTGCAATCCCCCAGAAAGAGAGAAAGGGTTAGGATTTTAGTTTAGAAAAAAGCGGGCTTCGGGGGGACATAATAAATATTTCAAATACATCAAAGGTCAATATAGAGTTTCTCCCCCAAGATTTATTTATACCCGGACTGATCTAGAACAAGGGGGCCCCCTCTCTCTGGAGGAATGAAAGTTTATACTAAAATAGAAAGGGATTTTTTTACTGTTAGAGCTGGAGTGGAACCTCTACCAGAGGAAGTATGGGATTTCACGAACAGAGTTCAAAAGGGTTTGGATGCATTTCTGGGTGAATAATATAACAATTATAGTGACCAGGATTCTGGAGAAGGGGGGTTATCCAGGGATTATTTATTGCCATTTGGAGTCGGGAAGGGAATTTTTTTTTTCCCCAAAATGAGGAAATTGGTTTTCTCCCCCTTTTGGTTTTTTTTTCCTTCCCTGGATCAACACTTTTGCGAAAATTTTTAATGGAGGAGGTTTTTCTTTTTTCAGCCTTACAAACTATGTAACTATGTAACATTCGGGAAGGATGAGATGGTAATAAACTGTCCCTGCCTTCTTCCTGAAGAGCCCTCGCTTCCCCCATCTTGCATTCTTAACTGTTCACTTACTCAGAAATCACTGAGGTAATCTGAAGAGCAGAGAGGAGATGGGCTTTTCATCTAGGGCTTGTAGTAGAACTTACGCCTCTCATTGGATAACCATGCATCCGAATCCTGACGTATCTATCACAGACACAAAATGTGTAGTTTCCAATAAAGTATCTATTTATTCATGGAGTATTAGTGCTTCAAATCAATAACTGGTGAGTGAGGGGCATCCGCACGAGGAAGCAGCTGACTCCTAAGAAACTGAGTACAGCTTATGTACACCTGAATATGTCGGGTAGGTAAGTTTTTTTTTTTCCCGTTCTCCCCCCTCCTAGGAGAGTTGTTTGGAGAATTAGAGTGCCATCGCTGACTCGTGCAGCTTGCGCTACACATGCTGCGTTAACTAGAGTCCTCTTTTCCCTAACCCTTTCGGCACCCTCCTCTTGTGCTGGTCACGCTGTTAGCGGGCCATGGCTTTGGTGCCGTCCTGGGCCACATTATTAATAGAGTCCCTGACTTTTCCAGGGCCTAATCCGCGCCTTCCCCTGCCCCTGAAATGCCTCATGGGCTTCCCACCCAGCTCCTCTCCCTCTCCCAGGATGTGGAAAGGGACTTTCCTGCCTGGGCATTTTTTGGGGCAGAGCCTTGATGGCATTTTGCTGGCAACATACCACAGCATCTCCCTACGTGCAACTCCAGCTCTCTGTTGGTGGACACAGACCACCCTGCTCCCTCCACCCCCTTATTACCATGTCCCTTTTCAAGGACAATGTTTCAAAACCAACTAGACCAGAAAGCAGTGGCAACCTTTTTTGTCTGTTCCTGCTGTCACAAAAAGTTTGCATGCAGTCACTCTTGTTGGCTCTGCTCCCTTTACATTGCTCACCAGCTGACTTCTGCTGGTCCTCATCCTTTCTGTCAGGAATCAGTGGCTCTCAAATTGGATAGGTCGCTTTCTCTGGCAGTGGGTGACCTTTCTAGGCTATCCCAGGCCATAGAGCGCCTGCCGTCACAGCTTACTGGCCAAGCTATCTGGACAGATACAATGTGAATATAGATGCCTCTTTTCATTACAAGATGGCCTCTTCTGGCGACCCGTTGACATGGATGAAGGAATGGTATCTGCCATTCAAGCCCTTAAACAGGCTGTCTGGGTCTCCCTTCACATTGGGGATGAGGATGTATCCCCTTCACAGAATGGGGTTTCCTTCAAACGGACCAGACGGCAGCATTTAGCGTTCCCTACTCACACTAAGTTCGAGGAACTTGTTTCCAAGGAGTGGAAAACCTTACACCTTTTTACCCTCTCCCAACCACTAAACACCATTTTTCCCTTTTTCCTGGGGAAACTAGAGCAAGGGGTTGGGGGTTGCCTTCGTAAATGACCCAGTCCCGTTTCGTATACGAACGTCCCATTCCCCTCCGGTGCGGCCTCCCTTTTAAAGCCCAAAAAACCTTTCGTAAATCCGCATTTGAAGCCTATGGGCTGGCCCTGCAACCTACCTTTGCTTCCTCCTGGATCAGGGGGCCTGTTCCCGGGGCCCAAACATCTTCGCAAGGTTTTCTTCCTGCCCTCAACAAAAAATTTTTGGGAGCTCCCGTCCAGTTTTTGTATAGCTCCAAGTTTCTCCGTGAAGTCTTGCTGCTACCCGTGGCCATTCAGTGCCCCTTTGGTTAAAGTCAAAACCCCCTGCCGGCATCTACCCCCCTCCCCTTTGCCCCTGCTCCACTCCTGCCCGCTTTGGCCCCCCAAAAACCAAAAACCCCAAAAAAAAACGGTGGTTATATTTAGAATAAATAATTATTTTGTGGAGAATTGGAAGGGATTAAAGGGGTTAAAGAAAAGAAATGTAATAAAAGTAATAATGTTTTTATTAAAAATGGAGAGAAAAAAGGTTTTTAAAATTCAGGAAAACGAAATGAAACCTGCTTGGCTGAACCCCCTAGTTTCTCCTGACCACTTAAACACAGATGCCGTCTGTTATGCAAGGAAGGTTTTCCCCTTTTTACAGGAGTTTCACCTGCTCCAAACACAGCCTGGAGACTCGGCCATTATGGCCCCGACACCGGCCTCACGGTATGTGGGTGGCCTCCAGCCCACTTTGGCCACTCCAGGAAAAACCCGCCAAACAAAGGGCTTGAAATCGCAATACTAAAACAAGACATGTCAATGACGTAGTGCACTGACAAAAACCCCCCGGGCCCCCGGTGACTGCATCTGTCCAAGTACTCTCTAAGACCACATAGGAGAGTATTCTAAAGGAAAAATACATTCTCTTAAAGGGGTTTTCTCACTAAAGGGTTGCTGCTTTTTTGTTAAAGATCTTGCAAAAACGATCACTTTGCAATTGTGTCCCTTAACATTGTCCTACCTATTCCTGACATCCCCTCTTGTATGGCGCATCAGCTTCTCAGGGCGCTTGCAAAAGACCTTTTACTCTCTCTTGAAGGGTGCCAGACTGGTCCTATAGCACAGACCTGGCTTCTACTCACCTAATAGAACCAGTAAACCCCCCTGAATTAAAATGAAACCAAGAAAACGGGGCGAGGGAAAATGAATCGATGTAGCGAGCAACCCCTTAAAACTTGCCTATCACTGTCTCACACTGGCCAATGGCTGCAACCCAAGGGACTTTAGGAATTCCAGCCTGGGCTCACCCTCAGTTCCTTTTTGCTCCCACATTGATCCGACCTCCCGGGGAGTGTACGTTTTTGCGTCTCCTTGTTTCCGTGACTTCTGCGTCACCTGCCCCCACGCCATTTATTACCTGCTGTTGTACCTTCCGCCACACCATGTACTACCCGCTATTTACCTGCCCCCACACCAGTTTCTACCTGTCCCGTACTCTAAAAACGTCATTGTGTACCCGCTTGGACCCGTACCTCTGCCGCTCCCCCAATTTTATTCTGGCACCTCAGCTGTTACTGTGAGCAGTCATGCAGGGGGACGGACTTGAATCCACCGAAGCCAATCCCAAAGGGACTTTGCGTGGGCACTGATGAATACCAGGGGGCTTCTTA
>JAODAL010085447.1:0-10584 GCA_025379985.1 Phyllomedusa bahiana
ACAAAAAATCTCATTGTTGCCTTATCATTTTTGTTTTGACTACTGTAACTCCTTGCTTATCGGTCTCCCTCTTTGTAAACTCTCCCCTCTCCAATCTATCCTGAATGCAGCAGCCGGCTTGTCTTTCTCTCCAGCCGCTATACTGATGCCTCTACCCTGTGTCAATCACTGCACGGTTGCCCATCCAGTACAGAATACAGCATAAACTAATCACTCTCACTCATAAAGCTCTCCACAGTGCTGCACCCCCATATCTCCTCCCTTCATCTCTGTCTCCCACCCTGCCCCTCTCTCCGCTCAGCTACGGACATCAAACTACAGACTAAAATCATCCAAAACCTCCCATGCCCTTTCTTCAAGATTTTGACGTGCTGCACCCATTCTTGGAACATCCTACCCAGAAAACCATCGGGCACAATCCCAGCCTTCGCAGTTTTAATGTGTCCTGAAAAACCAATCTTCTCAGGCGGGCCCTACCAAAACCACTAATTGTTAACCCCGACGTTCTATCACACACATTTGTCACTCCCTACACTAGGGCACTCACAGGCACTATCTTTTATATAGATTTTACAGTCTGGTGGCAGGTTCACCAATTTTTATGTAAACCCCCCCTATTTTTTTAAAGCATGGCTGGGCCAGTGAAAATTTAGCACTTCTCCCCCTTTGTTTCCCCCAGTCACCCTCTTAGATTGTAAGCTCTTGCAGCAGGGCCCTCAACCCTTGTTTCTCACCTGTAAGTAGCTTTCACAGTGTAATTTCTGTCTTTTGTCTGTAATTATACCCTCTACATTGTAAAGTGCTGCGAAATATGTTGGCGCTATATAAATAAAGATTATTATTATTATTATTATTATGACGGTCTCCAAGACACATCCATTTCAGAAAGGCCTGGTTTCTCTACCTGTGGAGGTTGAGGAGCAGGACACTGCGCCATCCCTGCATTGTGGAAGACAGATTGCCGAGACCCATCACCAGAGGCACTGTCATCCACCCAGCTCACCCCGTGAGCAGTCAGTGAGATGTAACCCTTGACCATGCTTGCTAATCCATGTGTCTGTAGTGAGATTGACTTTGGACACAGATGCAGCCAACGGGCTGGAGTACTTTTCTGCAACATGGCAGGCCAGGACAGGGACGGCTTTTCTGGCAAAGAAAGGCCTGCTCGGCATCTGATATTGGGGCATGCCAGTGCCATGATGTGGTGGAACACATATATGTCCACCAGGCGGAAAGGCAACATTTCCAAGGCCAGCATTCAGGCTTTTGGCTTTGGGACGACTGGGGTGAAAGCGTTTCTTCTGCTCCCAAACCTGGTAGACAGAAGGCTGGGTGCCGGACTAGCCGCTGTACGTCATGCAGGTCAGACTGGTGGAGGTGGAAGTTGTAGACTGTGTTGCTGGTGGTGGCAATCGGCCGACAGTGTCTGGGATTGGGGATGGTGCTTGCTGATGCTGTTCCAGCACAATGGCAGCAAAAGACTGCTTGGGCTTGGACGTGGTGGAGGAGGAGGAGGCGGAAATAAGAGGTCCAATGGTTGGGGAAACCCAGGACCTCTGTGGCTTTTTTCTTCCAAAGCAATTCATGCTTTACAGCATCTGCCTGTTCATGCGGTGGTGGTTTAAAATTTTTTAGATTCTTTACTCTACTGACATGTTGACGGCAAATCTGGCATATGACGGGGGTCAGCGAATCTGAGGCTTGATCGAAAAAGGCCCCCCGGCGGGGTTAATGTCGCGGGCTTGTGGACACACCCTTTCCCTTTCTGAGGCCAGCCTGCACTGACACTACCCATCATCCTCCTCCTCCACTGATAATGCGCTCACCAACTGCTGCTCAAAAAACACACTGGATCTGCAATGTCCTCATCATCACAGGTTACTTCCTCTTCCTGACAGTCTACATCCTCAAGCTGCGTGCTAGAAGACACAGGCACTGCGAGGCATTGCTGACAAATCGGGGATTTCTGTCGACGGACCAGCTTCCTTCTCCTCCTTGAGAGATCAGCGATTGGGGGTCAAAGCAGACAAAATCATCCTCTTTGGCCTCTTGATCTTTTGAAATGCTTTCTGACCCCAACCTCATTGTGTCATCAAAGAGCTCTTCAGAATATGGATTATCTGGAGTGGTCTGTACATTGGGAGACATTTGGGCTGTGTTTGCATCAGGTTGGACTAATGTTGATGATGACGACATTTGTGGCTGTAACTGAGAGGACAAGGAGGTAAAACCGTTCGATGCAGGTTGTGTTAACCACTGAAGAACAGATTGGCGACGCTCTTCAGTAATCGGACGCACAGGGAGCCGATCAAGCGATGACAGGCCTGATGGTCCTGCAACTAACGAAGTGCTCGCTTGTGTGTTATCCAGAGCACTGGAAGGAGTGATATGTCTCATACCTCTAGATCCACATCCCACGTCTTTTTTTTTTTTCAAGAGGTTGTGGGTTGAAATCCTGTCTGAGGCCGATTCATAACCTGACATTTATTTATGTTATTTACTTCATCCTCCCTTCCTCTACGTCACCCCATATCTTACCCTGTACTTCGACCCAAACTTTTAAACCTCCTTCCTTATCTCATCTCATATTCTTGCATCAATTAACCCCATATCGCCTTTCCTTTGTCACCATTTACCCCTAATAACCCCGCTCCACCATTACCTCTCCTTTACCTTTTCATAGGCACCTACACAGTGCGACAGGAAAGATTTAATGCACTGTACTGCTATTGGCAGTGAGTTAGCCAAAGTGGCATGATGTTTCACCATGGGTTTAAGGTTCTTAACCTATTGTCTTTTTGGAAGGGTGTTAGCTCACACCCTTTTAATGCATGCACTCTAGAAAACTTTACCCAAGTAGAGAGAAATAACCCGGCAAGCAAAAAAATCAGTGTATGATAAACTACAAAGATAACCAACGCCAAACAAAACTACATTTACCCAGTTATATAACATAGGTATATCTTTATTGAAAAATTAAACAAAACATATACATAATACGCAATAGTGGTGAAGAAATACTAAAAGTGCAACTAGTAAGTATATCCCTAACAAGATCAATTACAAACCATAATGGTACACATGAACAGGAGTTACATAATCAATAATTCATAAGACCCAACAAAATGACAATAACAATACACATATAACCCATATAAATATGTACCAAAAATAGCAAGTAAAAAATAAATACAAAAGAAATAAGGATCAAATTATAATAATGGAAAAATAAAGACCTGATAGTACACTGATAGACCCAAACCTCGAAGGAATACTTCGTCAGAGATTTAAGAGGAAAAGGAAGAAGGTACAATCTACAGGAATAGGGAACCAATGAACAGGATACAATCAAATAATACCCCAAAATAAGATAAAAACGAAAGAATACCAGAAAATAACAACTCTCCTAAGAAAGAAACAAAATCAATATAAAGCACATAAATATAACCTAATAAAATAAAAAGGGATTCCAAAAAAACAAATACAAGACCCACAGGTAGTAAAATCGCCCTTTGGAACGCAATTGCATTCCAAGGATCGGAAGTAAATAAGTAACACTTTATATAATAAATTTTCAAAACAAGTGTATTCACTAGCTTAGCCAGCCAGGGACGCACAGACTTGTTGAGACAACCAATCAATAGTCCTGGGTACTCCAGTTGCACCAGCTTTATTGTATATTGGAGATAAAATAACAAGACCCGCAGCAAGAGGCTTACGCGTTTCAGGTCTCACAGACCCTTAATCATAGCACACAAACAATACAAGACTGACAAGGAACAATAAACCAAATCAAATATAAGTATAAAATCATGTGATACAAAAGCACATATAAACACCAGTAAACTTGCAAAAAACCTAGCATAGTAAGAGATCTTATAAATTAGTTATCAATAGTATAATACTAAGTCAGATCTTTTATTTAAAGCATAAGGAGAATAAATTTTTAACAAAAACTTCCAAAAAGCCTCACGTGATCGGAGTTTTTGGATGTGATCTCCTCCCCTAACAGGGATAGTAACCCTTTCTAAGCCGATACCAGACAGTGAATCAATGCTGCGATCATGATGTGTGAGACAATGTGATGATACCGCTGAGATGCGGTGAAAATCCACTGATTTTACATCTGAGATATGTCTGTGAACCCTAACCTTAAGCGCACAACCTACTGCTTCCTACAGGTTTCACACGATATCAAGTATACCACAAAAGTTGTCTTGCAATTTATGTAAGATTTAATATTATAGATATCATTTGTTACAAATATGCGACACACATCTGAAACCTCTTTGTAAGACTTCATAATATCCAGGATCATGATCCATTACTGGAAGATGCTTGGAAATTATTTGAGAAATTTGTTTTTATATTCCTGAGAAAACGCAGTAGAAAATACAATAGGCGATAGAGTTGAGCTAGATGTTTGACATTTAGATTGCAAAAGACTGTCCCGTGTCATATTAATAACCTTTTTCCCTGCTGCCTTAAGCATCCAAGACGGATAGTCCCGTTGTTTTAACCTATAATTTACTAAATGGTATGCGTAATCCGATATCCTTTTTTTTTTTTTTTGAGGAGTCAACGAAATTTGTGGCCGTGTACATATTGGAACACGCAACGCATTTACCACATTAATGAAAGCCCCATTTAAGGCCTTTAGAGCCAAATAATTTGTTATGTTGGTACCTGTATGATGGTTATGGACCAGAATATCATGCAGATTTCTAGAACGACGGTACGTGACCGAAGGTGTTTCTCCAAAATCGGATCCATAAGCAAAATATGCCAATATTTTTGTAAACCCAGACTCATCTCCTTGTTCCTAGAGTGAAAAGTTGAAATAAACCTCGCCTAGAAACCTAGGAACGATTGAAAGATTAGAAGCAGACAAGTATGAGATTTTAACTGGGAGCAACAACTTTTTGGAAATCACCTAGCCGCTGGAGTTTTCCGCCACAGTACAAGCACAACCCCTTGATACGACGAGAAGTCCTACGGTCAGTGGTAGAAATCGCAGAAGAAGCCCACACTTGCATTGGCTCCTCGGTGTTTATGTCGGAAATGGTGGACGTAGAGGTGACCGTGGAGTGGACCAGTGGGGTGGGAGCCTTTTCCGACGTCTCTACCTAAAACATCTGTCCAAGCAAACAGCCAGGGCCATAGCCTCATCTTATGTACCTTGGGTAGGGTAAGCCACCAACATATCCTTCACATGGTTGGCTAGCCATAAACTAAACTGGCATCTAAGAGCTGGGTCGTTCCACCCAGGCAGAACACATCAGCGACGAAATTCGGAGCAATACTCCTCCACTGTCTTTTTACCCTGCCTCAAAGTGGTCAGCTGAGAATTGGCCACAGCTTGCCTATCAAAGTCATCAAAAACTGCACCTAAGGAGAAAAAGAACCTGTCCACGGAAGACAGTTCAAAGTGAGTGGAGAGCAGTAATGGTTTGGGCCTGTAATAATGTCACATCAAGGGAGGTAGAGTGAGCCCTAACTGGAACCTAGCCCACTGTCCCTGCCTACTTGACGTGCTGCCCTAGGCGGCAGACAGCAACTGGACGACAGTCCTTCAACTGTTAAGGTGCTGGGGATGTCCGGAGGAAGAAGTGTCAGACAGTCCGGGTCAGCAACAGATCAGTAATGTCAGGCCACAAAACAGAACCAAATAGAAACCAGTAAATGAGCCAGGGGTCAGAAACACAATTGGGAGCGAGAAACAAAACCAGAACACAAGCCGAGGTCAGATAAGAAACAGAGGTCTGGGACACAAATAAAACAACAATCAAGCATGGGTAAGTAAAGGCAGCCAGGAAAATATCACAGTTACAACCTTCAGTCTGCAAGAAGTTTAATTGTGGTGCCCGCACCCTGCTAATTGGTGTCGTCTCCGGGCCCTCTCATTGGCCGGTGCGACACGCCCCCTGTCCAGAGTGGCTGGAACTCTGTCACTCAAAGAGCTACTAGCAGAAGGTCTCTCAAGGTGGGGTCACAAATCAACTGCTGCAGAATGTTGCTTCCTGCAGGCTGAATGCTGCTTACCCAGACAGTGGGTCTTGTATGGGTTTTTTTTTTAATACTTTATATATTTTATATTAGGTTATATTTATGCACTTTATATCAATTTTGTTTCTTTCTCAGGGTTCTCATTGTCCTGGTATTCTTTTGTTTTGCCTTATTTTGGGGTATTATTTGATTGTATCCTGTTCATTGGTTCTCTCTTCCTATATATGGCACCATCTTTCTCTTTAACCCCTGAAGAAGCATTCTTGCGAAATGTGCTTTGGGTCTTTCAGTGTACTATCTGGTCTGTATTTTCCCATTATTATGATTTGATCCTTATTTCTTTTGTATTTATTTTTTACTTGCTATAATAAATACATATATATATATATATATATATATATATATATATATATAGTCAGTTTGTTGCAGTTTACGAGTTATTGATTATGTAATTCCTGTTCATGTGTACCATTATGATTTGTAATTCATCTTGTTAGGGATATACTTACTAGTGTGAATAAAGAAGTTAGAGTTCAGCTTACCAGACACCTCGGGGTAATGCGGGGTTCCGCTTCCTTCTTATTCCCGGCACAGTGCAAACGGAGATCATCAGGCTGAAGATGAAGTAGCAAATGAAATATATTCCATAGTAATCCAGCACTCGTGCACACGGGATATCACAAATGTAGCATGTTACGATTAAGGGCTGAGGAACAAGCCTGAAATGCATAAACTTCCATGGTTTTTGGATGTTTTTAACAATGGTTTCATAGAAACTTTCAATAAAGAGTGAACTTTTGCTACATTTGTGATATCCCGTGTGCACGAGTGCTGGATTACTATGGAATTTGGTTCATATACTTGTGGCACTTTTAGTACGTCTGCACCGCTGTTGCATATTATGCATATGTTTTGTTTAATTTTTCAATAAAGTTATATACATTTTATATAACTGGGTAAATGTAGTTTTGTTTGCCGTTGGTTATCCTGTAGAGAGAAATGTAAATAATTATTGTCATTTATATATATATATATATATATATATATATATATATATATATATAATATATATAAATATAATATATATATATTATATATATATATTCTTTTTAAGCACATACACTAAAAAAACAGCACTAGATATGAACATGGTACACGTTGCAGCTAGGACTTTCAAACTTCTGCATCCCACTGAGAAAGGAGCAACACCATCTCATTCCACTCGTTCCAATACAACATTCTCTATGGGAATTTTCAGCAAAGAAGAAGACAGGTCAAAGCCCCAATAAGACACACAGCATGTGAACCTGTAGTGCTTCAGTGGTAAAGGTTATTGTCTTTCAACCCAGAAGCTGTGGGATCGAATCCTCTCTATGACTAATCCCCAATGATACAATTTTTAAATTCCTTTCCTTCCCCTTATTATCTCTTTTAACACATTTCCCAATTTCTTACCCTTTACATCCTCTCCCTCACCTTTCACTTCCATAAATTCCGCCTTCAACTCTAGAAGCTGACAGCAGGTGTAAACAGTGCTACTGGTATGCTTCGTAAATGCACTGTGCTGCTAGTGGATGCTTTAGATGGAAGTTAGGCAAAGTGGTATGCTGTTTCATCAAGGGTTTTAAAGAGAACATATCACATAGTTTATGCCCCCCTTGCTGAGGGCAGCACAAGCTAGTGACAGACATGCAGTTTCCAGCACTGTGTCCCTTATTATATAAGATGCTGTAGTTTTAGAGTATTTAATGCTCAATTCTGCAGTTTTCAGCTAGAAAAGAGTCTGGAAAAGAGTCCAATTTTTTCATGCCCCGCCCAGCTCAACTGATTAACCTATTACTTTGAATAGGTAGAAACATGTGAATAACTGCCAGGTGGGCAGGGCTAGCATTTGGTGGGAGGGTCTAACACCTGCTCAGGGCTGTGGAGTCGGAGTCAGTGCCTATTTTGCAGGAGTCAGAGTCGTCATAAAATGGACCGACTCCGACTCCCAAAATATATAATTAGTTGGTCCAGTTAGTTTGATGCAAAAAGCAAGAGGAATTGGGTCCGGCCAGTGCTGCTGCTCCCATATCTTCAGCCTTATCACATGAGGAGTGTAATTGATGACATGGAGCAGGCAAAGCGCTGCCCCAGGGGAGAAGATTCTGCTCCCATAGCAAGCAGATTTCAGCAAAATGTTTCACCTGCTTTCAAAGAAGTAGAAGAGTTCAACCATTCATCAAAACTGACTGTGGCTGAGGCAATTCCTTTACATCCTGTGTTTGTTAGAGATGTGGCCCCTGTGGTCACCGCTTTGCCCCCAACCCAAGTTCGTGTAGAGAGGCCGTTCTCTAGCCTGGAAATAATAAGATCAGATGTGAGGTCATGTATGCAGGATCTGATGGAGGCAATATTATTTCTCAGAACAAATTCAGAGACTCCACAAAGGTTCCTGCAGTGTTCTGCATGTTTACAATTTTTTTGTGTTCTAATGTCATATCCAATAAATATATTTTACACTGACAAGCAAAATGGTAACAATGGTTTGAACTTGTGACTTTCAGGCTCCATATCTCACCATCCACTACAGATTTGTACATGAGGCTACTGTAATTCTATATACAGTCATCTGACCGATCTTATACATAAATGTGACATGCAAGTATTTAGCATCTGCTCAGTTCTGCAGATTTTTTCCTGTAACTGCCATGTTATTTTTATTATTTTGTTAGTATTTGGGAAATCCACCTTTTGGTTTTCAATACTGCCTGAATCCTTCTGGGCTCTGAATCAGATTCAAGCAGGTCTCCCCCACAATCTGCTCCCCGGTCTCTTCTACACATTCCCAATGTTGGTGAAGACTGGACTTGGATACAAATACAGCTTTTTCTTCAACTCTACCCACAAGTGTTCAAAAGATCAAAACATTGTTACCCTATTGCTTGTCAGTGTCTGTTCTACTTAAATAGTTTGATTATTGTATCATAAGGTGATAAACAGCCTGATGTTACCATTTTACTAAAGTTATCACTTAAACATGCGCCGTGTATGAGGGAGTCAGGATTCAGAGGTTTGGGAAATTGAGGAGTCGGAGTCGGGGCTTTGGCTTGCCGACTCCACAACCCTGATAGAAGCACCGGCCTCCTGACTGAGCATGTGCATTGGTCAGGGGGTCGTCACTTCTATATTGTAACTGCCTGCCACCCTCCCAGAATAAAATATCACAACATACAAAGTAGTGTGACACTGTATTCAGTGAGGGTGGTGGACGGCTACAGTATAGAGCGACGTCTCTTAACTAGTGCACATGGACAAGAGAAAATGATCTGCTGGGTATGCATGATAGTAAATAGAGCGCACTTCCAGAATGATACGCTACACCATACAAAGCAGTGCATCACTGTGTTCAGGGGGGACAGTGGACAACTACACCATAGAAGCGACAACCTCCTAGCTACAGCACATGCAGGCTAATTAGTCCAGAAGTCGGGGCTTCTATACTGTAGCTGCACTCTCAGAATGAAACATCACATTTTCCGAAGTAGCGTGACCCTGATTTCGGAGAGGCTGCACTTTAGAAGTGATGGCCTCCTGACTGCGCAGTAGATAATTATCTGATGGGTATGCATGTTAGTCAGGAGGCCACAGCTTCTATAATGTAGCCACAATCTCAGAATGAAATGTCACACTATACAAAGACACTCCATTGGGTTAGAACAGTGGACGGCTACACTACAGAAGTGATGGTCTCCTGACTAGCGCGCATGCCCAGCAGACAATTATCTTCTGAGCATGCTCGCTAGTCAGTAGTCAGTAGGCCGGCACATCTTTACTGTAGTCGGACTTTCAGAAAGGAATGTCACACAATATAAATTTGTGTGACACTGCGTTCAGGGAGGGTGGCTGCACTATAGAAGTGACGACAGACTAGCGCACAAGCTCAGTAGATAATTATCTGCATGTCATGCCGAAGGCCAGCGCTTTCAGCATTTTCAGAATAAAACATCACACTATACAAAGTAGTGTGACCCTGATTTCGGGGGGAACCGTGGGCGGCTGCACTATAGAAGTGACGGATTCCTGACTGACTAGTGCACATACTCAGTACAGGGCCGTCTCTTCCATTGGGCCAGGTAGGCCATTGCCCGGGGGCCCCACGATCTCAGGGGGCCCTCCCGGGCAGCCGCCTACCCTGCCCAGTGGAGCGACAGCCGGGATTCGGGCCGCAGCGCCGGCTCGGAGCGTCGCCGCAGGAGGCTGGGGTTTCCCCCTGGCGGGCCCCGAGTACCGGCGCCGGGCCCCTTCATCCCACGGCTGCATGGCCGGGTCACAGACCCAGCCATGTAGCCATCACGGCCGCCGCCTGCACCGCGCGGTGCGGGCAGCAGCCGAGGCTGAACATCTGGGATCTATTGATCCCGTCTGTTCAGCTCCCAGGAGGCCGCGGAGCAGGCGCGCGATGACGTCATCAAATCGCGCGCCTGCCTCCGCGGGCCCTGCAGTCTGCTGTGAACGGCCACAGGCTCCGTACGAGAGAGGAGGGAAAATCAGGTGAGTAAGATTTTTATTTTATTTTTTAAAAAATACTGCCCCCTG
>JAODAL010085448.1:0-10583 GCA_025379985.1 Phyllomedusa bahiana
TTTTTTTTTTTTTAGAAAGCACACCCGCTTTTTTCTATCCCAAATTTACATTCCAGAAATGGGAGGGAACTAGTGTTAGCGATTATGTTTTACATCCCCCAAAGGTCCCATGGTCGATAGTCGGCCATCCTCGACAAGATTTTCTTTTGGGCCCCTGATTTGATTATCAAACCCATTTACCATTAAAAATCCCATGGGGGAGCAAAAAACCCCCACCCTTCTTTCTTTAAAAACCCAAACAGGGGGGGAAACTGGAAAATAATCCAAAACAAATCAAATGGTACGTGCTACATCTTAGGGAAAAACCTTAGGTTATAAAAACCACAGAAAAAAAATCACAGACCCATTCACTATCTCTGGGCTTTTACCAAACATGCCCTTAAACCTGCATGACCCACAAATTAAAAAGTGGGCCAAAAAGGCATATGATTTGAACCATCATTTTACATTTAACGGGGCATTGAATAAACCCTGTCCTGGAAACCCCAGCCTGACCCCAAAACCCGCATGACCCCCCCGATTTTAAAAAAAGGGGCCCGGGAAAAAAGGGGTCTTTCAAACCACCATTTTTGTTGAACTGGACATTTACTATATCTTCCTTTTTAACGCAAATGACCATTAAACCTTTTCTAACCCACAGATTAAAAAGGGGCCAGAAAAAGGGGTCTTTTCAACCACCATTTTTGTTTCACTGGACAATTTACCATACCCCCCCTGGGCCACAGCATTTTAGCCCCAAACCCCGCATGACCCCCAATTAAAAAGTGCTGGAAAAAGGGGCTTTTTTAAACCCCCATTTTAGTTTGGGGCGGGCATATACTGCCCTGTCCTGGGTAGCCCCTGGCCCCCCCGTATGAGTTTCGGGCCAAATTTTAGCTTCACTTTGGGGAAAAACTTTTGGTTAACGCTTCCTGTTCCCCCCCAGGGGCCCCTTTTTTTCCCTTTGGGGATTCTTTTTCTCATTTTACCAACGTTTTTTGGAGGAAATTTGTCTCTGTTCTTTTTTCTCTGTCCGTTTCTTTTCCCTACTCCATTTCCTCTGAAAAACCTAACATCTGGGTCAATCTTTCCCGACCCCCTTGTACAATTCAGAGGAAATTTTTTTTTTTCAAACTAAAGGGAAAAATGCAAGGTTTTTTGTAGTTTTTAATTCTAGAAAAAACATTTTTTTTAAAAAGAGGGGAAACCCCCCCACCATGTCTTTGTTTCTTCCCTTTTTTTTAAATTTTATTAAATGGGTTTCTCAATACAAAAGGGTTTTATAGCTATGGTTAAAAGGGTCTTCAAAAACAATCATTGGGTTTTTTCAATAAGTGTCCATTAAAAATTTTCCACCCCATTTTCCTTTTTTTTGCCCGCCCATCACCCTTTAGGGCCCCCTCTTGACAATTGGGAAGAAAAAAAAGTCTGTTAAAAACCCCCAATTTTTTTACAATTTGGGCATGTATTCTACGCATTTCCCCAGCAAAATGCCCCCAAAAATTTAAAACATGCCCTTAAACCACTTTTTGGAAAAATTGGGAAGAAAAAAATTTCTGTTAGAAACAAAAATTTTTTTTTAATAGGAACCCCATAGTTATAACGCATGTCACAGCAAAATTCCCCCAAAAATTCCAAAAAAACATGACCCCTTTTAAGCCACTTTGGACAATTTTGAAGAACAAAAAGTCTGTTAGGGAAAAAAACATTTTTTGAATAAGGGGCCTGTAGTATTTCTTCATTTAAAAAAAAGCATGAAACCCAAAAAAAAAATTAAAAATGAATTCTCAGCCCCTGTTTAAAAAAATTTTGAAAGGGGGAAATGGGCCCCTTTTAAAAACCACATTTCTTTTCCCAAAAGGGCCATGATTATGCCCTTTTTTAAACTCACACAACAAAGACCCCCAAAAAATTATAAAAAGACTTTTTTCAGCCCCCGTTTTAAAAATTGTGAGGGGGAAATGGGCCCCTTTAAAAACCACATTTTTTCCCAAAGGAACCCCTTTAATTTTAGCTGTATCTCACAGCAACATGACCCCAAAAAAACCTTTTACCAAAGGAACACTTTTAAAGATAAAGGAAAATAAATAATACGGGGTTGTCAAAAAACCTTGCTTTCTTTTACAGTCTCCTCACACAAACCAGCAAAAAAAGAACTTTTTTAAAAGAGAATAAAAAAATTTCATAAAAAAAGTTCATTTAAAAAAAAAGTTTTCAAGAGGACCAATTCCCGTTTGAAGGGAATTTGAATAGAAACCCGGAACTAATCGGGGGACCTCGGCAATTGGGGGGCCCCCAAAAAACATTTAAGATACATGCCCCCAAATTCCCTTTGATGAAAGTCAAAAGAACCACATTATCGTGGAAAGCCGGATCGTTTGTCCCCGTAATGACCCCCCGGGTGGGCTGAAGGGCCGGGTCAGAAAAATGACGCTGGCTGCTTTTGGGAGGGCAACACCTCTAAGGCCCTGTGACCACTCGGGGGGCCCTTCGCCATTCTGGAAACCCAAAATGTCCCATTTTTTGGGGCCCGGGGAAAAATCCAAAAACATCGGGTTTAGAAACCCGATAGTCGTGCCCAGAAACTTAAGCTGGTTTTTCTGGTGTTGGGTTTTTGGGGCCCGCATTGGGATCGTTTGGTTATGTGGGGAAAAAGATTGCCCAAAGGGCCCCCCATTAGGCTTCTCCACCTTTTCCTGGCTGCTCAACTACTTGGGCACTCAAACTGCTGTCACTCGCTGATTTTGTTCCACCGGACATTTGAAAAAACCCAGAATCAGACGCAACAGAGGACCCTTTATCAACCCAGAAAGGCTCCCTTTTTCCCCCTTCATTTTACTCTCAATTTTGGGTTTATGGAAGGAAAGTGCTGAGTTTTTTTTTGTACCGGGGATCCAGGGGGGGTGGCCCCCCCCAGAAAACTTTTTTCATTTTGACCCCCCTTTTTAAATTGCGAGGATCATTTTTGGAGGGAAAATGGGAGAAAATCCAACCCCATTGAAAGTTTGGGGGCCTTGATTTCCCCAAAAGCCTCGGGTCAGGGGCATTTAGCAAACTGATCTTCCTCATCTCCCCCCTCCGCCTAAAATTTCCCCCCAAAAACCTTTTTTCCAAAAGGAAAGGGCCGTCGGTAACGTGGTTGCCCCTGGGAAAAACCCTTCCTCCCCCACCCCTCCGTTTCCCCCCTCCGGCACAGTTTAAACCCACAGCCCTAAATTTCCCCCTGAATAAAAAAACCCTGAAGTTTGTGCGCCACCTTGCACAACCCCCGGGAAACCCCGAACCACGCCAAAATAAGACCGTTTAAAAATTTGTAAAACCTGTTCGGGCCCCGGGGGTTTTGGTTTTGAGGGAGAAAAAGGCTCCGTGTCCGCATCGTTTCCGTCCCCTTTCCTCTGTCGCTGGGGGGCCCCTGTTGTTTCAGAGTGCCCCCAACGACGTCTCCAGAACAAAATCACCAAAAATGCCAAGCCTGACAAGGGCATTGTCCCACGGACCAAATTTTGGGGGCTTCCTTTTTAAAACAAAAAGGATGGTAAGACTCTTTCACCGCCTCCACTCTCGGGGGGGTTGGGCATCAACCACCCCGAGGTCCGCACCGCAACCGCTGGGCTTTGTCAGGCCGATGTGTGCACTCTGGTCGTACTCACTCCGTAAGGCATTGCGCTTGCTGCCCACATATCCATCGCTGGAGCAGTGGTGGAGGGTGGTAAATACCAGCGTGTTGCCTATGTTCAACAATGATCGGTTGACGGGAGGCCGAGCTGACGCTGCAACGCAGCCGAGGCGGGAAACGAAGCAGGTGCGACGGCGGAATGTGCGAACTTAGACTTTGAGCCTTCCTCAGCATGCAGTCCAACCCACCGGTAGCTCTTTAAGACGATTTCTTTTCTGGACGACAAGGATCATCAATGACATGTGCCAGCCAAAGGATGTCTCCAGCCTACCGATCGTAGGCGGCCAGCAGGATTTTTTTGCCCGTTTATCGCACACGCCCACCTTGCCTGGCACAAGGTTCTTGGCACCCCAGCCAGCGCTCGTGGTGTCTTCTCGTTTGCGGAGAGCCGTCCACCAGCTCTCTGACCTGTGGTTTGGACGTCTCCAAGACAGATTAATTTCAACACAACTGCCTGGTTTCTATGGGGCACGTGATGCCACAGAGGACCTTGGTGTAAAGAACCACTGCATCATCCCTGCGGTTTTGAAGAGCGTAGGCCGAGCCTGAGAGCCGACCGTCACCCCCATTAGACAATCCCACCCAGCACAACACCATGAGCTGTCACAGAGATATAGTTGGCCTTTGCCGGCTTACTAGTCCATGTGACGGTGGTCAGATGGACTTTTCCCGGCCACAGATGCAGACTAAACGCGCTTGAAATATTAGATGACTCGTGGCTGAGCCAATGCAAAGGGACGTGAGCGGAAACCCATCTGTGTCCCACCAGACGGAAAGGCCACATTTCCAAGGCCAAAAGCCCTTGCAAGTGCCGTACATTCAGGCTTTTGGCTTTGGGATGGTATGGGTAAATGTTTTCTTTTTGCTCCCAAACCGGAATACAGAAGGCTGGTGCTAGACAGGCCGCTGTAGCGCGTGCAGGTCAACAAACGGCGGAAGGAGGAAGGGGTAGGTGGGTGCCTCTGGGGTGCTGGTGGTACTCGGGCGACGGTGGAGGCTGGAAGCGGAGCGGATTCCCTGATCATGACTCTTGAGAGACAATGGCAGCTGAGGAAACGTTTGGTGGTGGCGGACGGAGGAGGCGGAGACAAGAGGGTGTAGACAGATGTTGTAGGCCCGGCTTCGGTCTCACCTTTTTGTCCAAGTGTTGCCTGTCTTCCATTACAACTCATGCAGTTCGCTGCATGTAACTAGACATGTTGGGGTGTTTAAACACCTAGGGTTCTTGCCTCTACTTATCGTTTTTACGGCAAAGGCGGCATATGACATCGCTGGGTGAATTCAGGAGGGCTTTGCTCAAAGAAAGGCCCAGCTTGAGAGGTCCTGGACATTTTGACAGGGGCGATAAACGACGGAGCTGGTTTGCGCTGACCGAGGTCAGGTGGAATCATATCAGGCGGACTTCTGCGACCCAGGCCCTCGTCCCCCTTTTTGATCGCGGTACCCGACTGACACTACCCCATTCGTCATCCTCCTCGTCCATGATGAATGCGCTCGCAAGCAAATTCTGCAGAAAGACCACGATTGGATCCGCAATGTCGTCATCATCATCAACACAGGTGACTTCGTCGTCCTGACAGTCTGCAATCCAAGTGAGCCTGCGGGCTACAAGCAGAGGGACTGCAAGGCGTTGCAACCGCCCGGAGATTTTTGCCGATTGAACGGGCTCCTTCTCCTCCTCTATGGGCATCAGTTGAACTGGTTGTCCAGAGCATAGAAAATCATCCTCTTTTGGCCTCTTGATCTTTTAACATGCCCTTCTGACCGCCAAACCGCATTTTGTCATCAAAGAGGTCTTCAGAAAATGGATTATCCAAAGTGGTGGGTACAACGAGTTTGACATTTGCGGGCTGCTTCATGTTGGAAACGGATGCTGATGAAGCTGATTGACTACATTTGTGGCCGTGACTGGGATGACGAGAGGTAGCGACTGCTGTATACAAGGTTGCAATAAACCACGTAAGACAGATTTGGCGACACTGTTCGTTACTGAGATTCACAGGGCCATGAAACCCAGCGAGTGACAGGCCTGACGTTCCCCTGCAAACGTGACGATCCGCTGTGCAAGCGTGAGTTGTTAGCCTAGCCACTGGAAGGAGCAAACCTGTCTCTCGTACCTCTACCATCAATGTCCTACCCGCCTTCTTCTTTGCTCGCTACCACCTGAAATTTCGCTCCAGTTCAGAAATGATAAAATTTTGAGAAGGTATGGAAAGTTTTGGAAAGTCACCCTCTTATTAAAAGACGCAAATCACAGCTATTCGTCAAATCCCTCAAATCACAAAAACAAAATAGTTGGATTCGAAATTTAACTTGGCAAGATGGCTCTTTAAACAAAGCGGGCCTGCGCCAAAGTAAAATTTAAACACGAAATTTAAAAATTTTAAAAGGGAAATAAAAAGGTTTTTTTTTTGGCACCTATAAAATTACCCTGGGGTGACTACAAAATTGCTGTATTTCACATTTAACTAAAAATTTTGCCTATAAAACAAAGCTTAAACGGGACCAAAATTAAAAAAAAACACCTGTGAAATTATACTGAAAATAAAATGTTTTTTTAGGACCTACAACCTGTGGTGACTAAAAATTTTTGCGGGATTAAAATTTTAAAACTGAAAGTATATCTATCAACAAACTTGACTGACCAAAAGTAAAAAAAACACCTGCCCTGAAATGTAAACGGATTTTAAAAAGGGTTTTTTTTTGGGCACCTTTCAATTCACCTGTGGTGCTAAAAATTTTCTGTTTTCCCAAAAATTTAAGTAAAGGGTCCTCAATGAACAAAGCAAGTGTGCGCAAAATTTGAAAAAAAATGTACTGAAATGTATTGGGATAATAAAATTTATTTTTGGCCCCCTAACAATTCCCTGTGGTGACTAATAAATTTCTGTATTAAAATTTTAACGGCAAAGTAGATCTATCAAAAAAGCGGCCTGCGGCAAAAAAAAAAACCCACGAATCTGATTTTAAATTCGGAACTAAAAGGTTTTTTTGGGCACCTTCAATTCACCTGTGTGAGCTAAAAAAATTTGCTGTTTCACATTTAAGGCAAGGTCCCTAAATTAACAAAGCTTGGTTTTGCCCAAAGTAAAAAATCACGTATCTGAAATGTATTCTGATAAAAAAAGGTATTTTTCGGCACCTTTCAATTCACCTGTGGTGACCAAAATTGCTGTTTTAAAATTTAACTGAAAAGTAGATTCTATCCAAAAACGGGCCTGCCCCAAAGTAAAAAACACTTTTTAAATGAAAGGGATGATAAAAAAAATTTTTGGCACCTTTCAATTAAACCGGGTTTGGTGACAACAAAATTGCTGAAACCCAATTTAAGGCGGGGGAGTCAATGAAAAAAGCGTAGTGGGGGCAAAATTTAAAAAACACGTACAAAATGTATTGGGAAAATGAAAGGTTTTTTTGGAAACCTTTAAATTCACCTGTGGGTTGACTAAAAAATTGCTGTATTCACATTTAACTGCAAGGTGCCTCAATGAAAAAGCTGTACTGCCCCAAAGTGAAAAAACACATACCCTAAAATTTTTATTTGGGGATAATAAAAGGTTTTTTTGGCCCCTATTAACCTTGTTTACTACAAAATTGCGGGATTCAAATTTTAACCCAAAAGGGTGGCTATATCAAAAAAAAAAGCAAAAAGGGGCAAAATTGAAAAAGAACACCTATCTGAAATTGATACGGATAAAAAAATTGGAGTTTTGCAACCTAAAAAAGAAAACCTGCAGTTACTAGAAAAGTGTGTATCCTAATAAAATTCAGGCTGCCCAAAAACCAGGAAATATTCCAAAAAAAAATTTTTTTAATAATAAAGCTTTTGCAGTGCAATGTCTACACTAAGTCTTGGTGAAACCCATATCCAGTTTCTTAAAAAAAAAGCTTTTCTGTGTTTTACCCCTGGGCCCCCACCCCCCCGGCCCCCCCCGTGACTTTAAAAGCGGGAAAATGCTCCTTTAAAATTCTCTACCTAAATACATAAAATCTCTAAATCTCTGATCTAACTAAGTTTAAGGATCACAGCTAACATAGAGCTTCCTGGAAAAAATGAATAAATTTCGCTGACTGTTTGGACACAGGGGAGATTGCACGTCCTACGCTATGAGACGTGACAGACACTGATCATGAACAGGGCGGGGTGTTCCTTTTAAAAAAGAGGTCAAAGTGATTTTTCCAGCCAAACGGGAACCCCTACACCTCCCATCATACGTCGCCCCACATCCACCCTGCTCATTCTGTAAGCCCGATTTGCTGGCCGCCAAAAAAGACAGGAAAACCCGAAAAAGGAAGCGTATTAATAGAAAATGCCAAAATTTTAACCTAAATTATCGCGTGATCTAAAAAATCCGATCAACATAAAAACTGTGCCGATTTCAACTTTGTTGATAATAATCGCTCAACACTACTGGTAATCTTTCGTGTGTTGTTCGAATTTCTTCAACTTTGATTGTAATAATTGTATTCTCAAATTTTGCCACTTTAGCCTTCAACTCTGTATGCATACTGTTAAATTGATATAAATCCACAGTCTTCTTATAGTCATCCTCACAAATTTTTATTTTGCAATATGTGTCCATTAACAGTGTCCTACCTATTCCTGTTTTTGACAGCACCATGCCGCATAAAATTCAAAACATGACCCTTCAGCCATTGTTGACAATTGTGAATAACAAATTTCTGTTAGAAACCACATTTTGAAAATAGGACCTGTAGTATAGCTATATTTCACAGCCCCACGCCCCCCAAAAATTCAAAACATGACCCTTCGGACAATGTTGACAATTGTAAAGAACAAATTTCTGTTAGAAACCACATTTTTAAAATAGGATCTGTAGTATAGCTGTATTTCACAGCACCATGCCCCCAAAAATTCAAAACACGACCCTTCGGCCAATGTTGACAATTGTGAAGAACAAATGTCTGTTAGAAACCACATTTTTAAAATAGCACCTGTAGTATAGCTGTATTTCACAGGAGCATGACCCAAAAAATTATAAAAATGACTTCTCAGCCACTGTTAAAAATTGTGAGGTAGAAATGCCACTTAGAACCCACATTTATTTTCCAAAGGACCTTGATTATAGCTGTATCTCACAGCACTATGACCCTAAAATCATTGACAGTGCTTACAATTTTCATGAAGAAGTGAGTAAATGGAATACGTTTTTTTCATGAAACCGTGTACAATTGGTGTCTTTTACAGTCTCCGAACCACAAAAGCAGCAAAATTACCTTTTGGGCACTCAGACTAAAAATTTCAGTAAGAAATGATCATTTAAAAAAATGTCTTTTTGAAGAGGAATGTGAAGTAGACCGACAACTAATCGGTGACCTCGGCAAATGGGGCCACAACATCATCAGAGATCCACGCCTGATTCATCTTGATGAAAGTCAAACGATCCACATTATCGGTGGAAAGCCGGATGCGTTTGTCTGTAATGACTCCTCCAGCTGTGCTGAAGGTCTGCTCAGATATGACGCTGGCTGCTGGGCAGGACAACACCTCATGATGAGCAAGCTCGGGCCATTTATCCATTTTGGAAACCCAGAAGTCGATTGGGTCCGGAACATATCCAAAAACATCGGTGTTGAGACTCAGATAGTCGTGCACCATGATCTTAAGCCGGTCTCTGTGTGTTGGATGTGTGCTCTGCATTACAGGCGTTGGTGAGGTGGTAAATAAGGATTGCCAGAGGTCACCCAATAGGCTTTTGCCACAAAGCTTGCTGCTGCTGCTGCCGCTACGGCTTCTTGTCACTCTACTGCTGTCACGTTGCTGACGTTGTTCCACTGTAACATTTGAAGAACGTGAAGCAGACGCAACAGATGTCTCCAGTTGATCAATGAGCACGGTCTCCAATTCCTGCATTTTACTTTCAATTTGGGTGGGTGGAAGGAAAGTGCTGAGCTTAGCTTTGTAACGGGGATCGAGAAGGGTGGCCACCCAGTAACAGTTGTTCATTTTGATGGCCTTAATGCGAGGATCATGTTTGAGGAAATGGAGCATCCAAGCACTCATGTGAGAGATGGAGCCTTGATTTCCAAAGCCTCTGAGTCAAGGGGCACTAGCAAACTGATCTTCCTCATCTTCTTCCTCCACCTCAAATCCATGCCAACCTCTTTCAAAGGCAGGGGAATGTCGGTGTCCACGAATACCACATCCTCCACCTCCACTTCCTCCGCCTTAGCTACAACGCAGCCCTGACTTGCCTCAGATGATGTACCCTGAGAGCTGAGGCGCCACCTTGCACCAGCCCTGGACCTCGAACCACTGCCTAATGAAGACCAAAATACTATCTAACTAAGAGGAGAAAATGTCATAAAAAATA
The DNA here is from genome assembly GCA_025379985.1 of Phyllomedusa bahiana. NCBI lineage: Eukaryota > Metazoa > Chordata > Amphibia > Anura > Hylidae > Phyllomedusa > Phyllomedusa bahiana. The sequence goes on from JAODAL010085448.1 coordinate 9,991, forward strand.
AATTTTAATTCTACACATTAAAACCACTAAACGCGCAACATCAAGTTCAAAAGTACAAAAATCAACAGTACCTAGATAATAGAAGGAGAGGGACCCAAGGAAACTTATAAAGCCCTAATTCAACTAATCCAGCCTATCCTACACAACAGACAGGCGTATCGCCCCGATAAGGGCGTTCCCATCACAGACCTGACCCTATTAACACTGGCCCTAGAAAAAAACAGTTATGTTTGTAATATTTAAAAAGTCCCATCCCAACATGTTTCGACCATTCAAATGATGTACTCTGGTCGGATCAGGGGACAATAAGAAAGAAAAGAGACTATTATCAGACCAAACGCATATGTCAGGAAAGAAAATAAAGTACCGGCCTTAAAGCTTCACAGAACCTTTTCACATCCCGGCGGTCAAAGCAGAGTGGAAAAAAGAGCTTTCCATTTATAAGCTATGCAGCATACTTACAGATGATGGCAGTACTTTAGTATCTAATAAAATACAAGAGAAGTCTCCTTAGAGCCAAAATATAAAGTTCTAATTGCCATCCTTTGAGTCAAGACAATATCTTCTGAAGGTAGCAACTGACATGCAATTTC